>JACEFZ010027669.1:0-235283 GCA_014155875.1 Cepaea nemoralis
AAGGATTTTTTTCGGGGGAAAATTTGTTTAAAACAAAAATAAAAATCCCCTGGTGGTTTTTTAAAGCCTTTTTAAGTGGAGAACTGGCTAATTCTTAGAGCGCACGCTCAAATACCACCTTTTCATAAACTCATACTTTTGACGTTTATTTAAGGTAATGATGGTAATAGTAATGTGAAGCTTCAACTCGTCTTGTAACTAAGTCACCACATGTCATATCTTTCTTCGCTGAATTACAGTAACTCTAACTGTTATAGAAAATATGTTTCCTATTGGTTTAGATAGATTAGTAACTGTAGGGGAAGTAACACAATTCACACCAGGCAACTGTGAAAAGGGGCATCGTTGCTCTATATACTCGTATATTCTTGGCAAAAATTGAGCAGCCTGACGAGCAAAATAAGGTGCATTATGATAACATAGCATGAAAGAAAACCCTGGAGGGAGTGGCAAGGATACCAAAATATCGTCTGTCATTGTATATCTTCCACCTCCTCCCATCTGAAATCTGTTTGCGCCTCACCCTCCTTATGCATAATCACTTTTGTCAATTCATATTACGGATGCCAAAACAAAGGAAGGGAGGGAAAGAGAAGGCAGAGGTATAATAGGAAGTGTAATTTACAGTGACGCAGTTCACGCTATGCAGTTTGTCATTTCCTGCAATGCATAAATTAGATTTACAGAACATGCCACACGCCCATAATACATTCAGATAAGCCGAGCAATTATAAGCGACATATTGTAGTTCTTACTTAGTCTAGAAAGCGCTGCGATAGATGTGAAACACACGTAGATTCTGCTCAATGATTGTGAGTTTCCTGTCTGACTTTGGGTCTGCACGTGTACACAGTAGCCATAAGCAGGTTGCCTGTCCCACAGACGCACCCTCCCGCCCCCCCCACACACACACACCTGCGCTTGCTTGCTTGCCAGCCTGCCTCCCTGAGCGCTTGCCTCCGTCCGTCCGCACGCCCGTACGTTCACATACGCGTACAGACATACACAATACCTACCTAGATATACAAACAACATACATACAGACAGATAGGCAGGCACACCATAGGCAGACAGATACACGCACAGAGACAGTCAGACGGATAGACACACACACACACACACAGGGGAAAAAAAAGGGGGGGGGGTAGACAGATATACCTGGAAGCTCAACCACTCAGACACCACGTCTTGTTTGTTAATGGAAACGCGTCAAGTGCAGATAAGCGCGGATCTGGTGTCCTAGAAGCTTTCTAATGTTTCTCTTGTCTAGTATGTACTCAGTTTTCACGCTACTCCTGTCGCGCAGTCTCAGTGCCCATCAGCAACCAGATTGTGATCAGTCTTATTTATCCTATTGAACCCGAACTCTTTCTAACATGAGTTTGTTCCAAAAATAATTGGAGTTGTAAACAGCGACAATTCTGACATAACGGTTTTCTTAAACTGCAAGACGCGACCTACTGGGGGAAGTTTGCGAGTAATTGGGAGTATATAAATATAGATACAAATCCAGATCTATTGAGGCTATATATCCATTTACTTCTATGAGTGCCAGTCAATGCCTTTGAACGCATATATCATTTTGTTTCAATGGCTGCAAGGGTTCGCCAGCAATTGATATTTTTTTTACGGGTGGGCTTAAAAAAATTTTTTTTGGGGGGGGGGGGGGGGGGGGGGGGGGGGGGTATTATATTCTGAAAAAGTGAAGAAGAAACATATCATTTTTCAAAATAGTCATCGCTGCGTTCCGTGCACGTCCTGCAGCGCCGATCAAGTGCTTGGATTCCTGTAGAAAAATAATTATCTTTGTCGCGCGATGCACCACCCGCTATACCTCTTCATTGAACCGAAAAGTCCTTACTCCCAATGATTCTTTGAGTTGTCCAAACAGGTGAAAATCACTTGGGGCTGGGTCTGGTGTGTACGGGGGATATGGTACACACTGAAAGTGGAGGCCTTCGATGATTTCAACCGTTGCACGGGCAGTACTGGGTCGAGCATTGTCATGTTGCAAAAGGACACCTTTACGCAGAAGTCCACGTCGTTTGGATTTTATTTTGGGTCGAAGATGCTTCCTGAGAAGATCTGTATAGGCATCACTGTTGACCGTTGTAGTGCTCTAAAATAACACCTCGTTCATCCCAAAAGAGAGTCAGCATAACCTTCCCGGCAGACGGCTGCGTGCGAAACCTCTTTGGTTTCGGTGAGGAGGGATGACGCCATTCCTTTTTCGCTCTCTTCAATTCCTGGTTCGCTCTCTTCAATTCCTGGTTCGTGGTAGTGAATCCACGTTTCATCACCTGTTACACTTTTTGAAAGGAAACCATCCCTTTCTGCTTCAAAGCACTATAAAATTCTTTGGTGCGTCGTTTCAACTCTAGAGTAAGGTGCATGGCGCCCACCTTGCAGACACTTTGCGGTACTGTAGTACATCATGGATGATATGGTGTGCAGAACCTTGACTGATGTCAAGATGTGCGGCAATGTCACTCACAGTCAATCAGGCGTTTTTTTTTCTTTACGAGGCCTTCAACAGCTGCAATCGACTCTGGGGTCACTACTCGGTGTGTCTGACCCGGTCGTGAACAGTCCGTCACAGAAGTCACGCCATTTTGAATCCACTTTACTCATACACTGGCTGGACTGACAGGCATGCATCACCGTTCTGGACCTTCAATCGGCGATGAATTTCTATAGGTTTCACCCCACCACCGATTTAGAAAGAATCGGATAACAGAACGCTGCTCCTTTTTGGTGCATGTCAAAAGGGGGTTGGCCATCTTTAAACTGTCATTATGACGTCACCGTGTTCGTCTGCACCGTGATGTCACGTGCTTAACAGTCTTGACATCCTTAACAACAATATTGACAGGTTACAAGACAATGTTGTGGTTACTGTAATTCCTATCCTATCTCACTTTTAAGGTTTTCATTTGAAGCTCCCTCGTCATTACCAAATATTACGTCACAGTCTGATTTATGTTGCCGAGACAAACACGCATGGATCATCATCAAGTGCCGTGCCGGCTGGCGTAGGGGTTCATAGCTCTCCATAGATCACGGTCTTTGGTGTTCTAGATCAACTCTGCTGATGATATTCCTCCATGCCACCGTCTCAATCCGTCCAGCATTATTTCTCTTGGTCTGCCTCTGCCTCTCTTCCCCTCGATCTTTCCAGTTGTCACGATGTTCTCCAATGCCTCTCTTCTCATCACATGACCAAAGAAAGCTGTTTGTCTCTTTCTTATTGTTGTATATAGTGTTTTAGTTCATTAGCCTCTTTCAGGCAATCGTTGTTAGTTACTCTAGCAGTCCAAGGAATTCGCAACATTCATCTTAAAAACCACATCTCTGTTGCTTCAAAGTTCTTCCTAATTTGTTCATTTACATTCCAAGATTCACTTCCATACAGCAAAACTGGTTCTATATAGCATTTTAGCACTCTCTTTCTTACATTCATTGATAGCGACTTATTGCATAAGATACTCTTCATTTTCTGAAATGCGGCTTTTGCCTGCCCTATTCTGCTTTTAATCTATGTTGTACATCTTCCATCCGATGTTATAAGTGCCCCTAGGTATTTAAAATTATCCACTTGGTTGAGAATTTCCCCTTCTATTTCTATGTCACATTTTGGTGTCCCCATTTTCTTTGATATCACCTTTGTTACTGTTTTCTTGATATTCAAGGAGAGTCCTTACAAGGAGTCCTTGATACCAAGGAGAGTCCATGGATATGCCAACAAATGTCACTTGTTCCCTTCGTGTTATTGAAACACGCAGGCACGCGCGCGCGCGCACTCACTCACACTCACACAATGGGACATTGAAAATGTCACAGACATATTTCTGTATAATGAATAACAATGGGGACTGATCTAACGAAGGCAGACGTAGGTTGGCCATATCATTGCAGACTTTATGTAGTATTATTTTTGTTGTTGTTGCATATCCTTTTTACAGGACATCGCAGTCAACAGCAGGATTTCTGCCGCTGTGATCTCTTGGCAAGTTTACGTTTAGTATATTCCATTGCTTTCTGAAGACCGGCACCGATACCAACGCAACACAGTCTGCTGCCAAATCGCGCGCAGCTGTGTTTCGAACGCGGGTATACGGGATTACGAACCGCGTCCGTAATTTCTTCGCCACGGAGACCGGCTTATATAGTATTAATAAATAAAAATGCTGACATTCTACAAAATGTGGACATGGGATAAAACTGGGCTCACACACAGCAGCATATCTCGGGAACTGTAATAGTTAGGTCATAATTGGATGGGAGGAATGGTTTCTGGAAGAAGAGGCTGCGGTCCACCAGCACGAACATTGACGCACGTTATGAAGGCAGCTTGGTATGAGAATGAATGCGGTTTGAGAACTGGCCTGGGTTCGAGAGACTCTTGGACGGAGCATAGTTAGTTAGTTAGTCGCGGTTCCAACTTCACAGCAGCGGGTCGTTCGTTCCCATTATGCTCCCTTCCTGTGCCAGTGAATATCACACAAAATGCTCCTCACTGCCTCATATGAAAAGTGAATCAGACAGGAATTTCGAATAACCAACAGCCCGCACAGGTACACTGTGCATAATGCCGCCGCCAGAATGCCAACATAAAAGTCCTCAAATACAGCCCATCGTCGATGGAAGCGGCAGTAACTAGACCACCAGCAGCCATATATTTTTGCATAAGGCAAAACCAGTCAGTTCTGCGATAAGACCGGCCGCTATTACTCCGAACATGCAGTTCACGCTCCAAACAACCGCGGACAGATGTAAAAGCATTTCACACGAAATTCACAGCTCTCAGTGTCGCGCCACGCACTCAGCTCAGTAGCAGGGCGGTGGAACCATACAATTCCAGTTCAACATGAGGAAAATGCGAATGCAAATGGTAGCCATGAGCATAAACACTCCAGAGGGCTTAACCGTTTAAGTGCCTATCCTCCATGTTGGAGGCGGAGCATGGTGAGAGGAACGTTCTGTAAAGGTTCTGCTACATGATGATGAGTTGTCAAATGTTATGAGTTAAATGTGGCCTTCGTGTATGTTTAACTTGCGCGTTGGTGTAGCGGTTAGAACGTTATGAGAAGCGCGGTCGAACAAGGTTTCGATCCCAGAGGGCGTTCTTCGCTCCAGGAGGGAAAACTGACCACTTATTCCTCCATGCACGCAGGCTTGCAAAATATAATGATTATAATATTTCACAAACCAACAGCAACTGTCTGCTACGGGACTTTGTCTGTATCATGTGTGTCCGTCGTGTTATTACTGTTTGATTGAAGAATCATTCTTATAATAGTCCTATTACTTAACTGTTTCTATAACAGACTGCGGGGACCGAGAAAGAAAATGTTTTGAGGAGCCTTGTTCTGGTGCACACTTTTCATGATTGTGAAAACATATTACTTTGTGAACCTAATGTATTAAATGAAGATTTAGTGATACGTTTCAGAATAGTTACAAATCAATTATTTGATGGCAGGTTTCCATTACAACTTCAGCTGGAAACTAAAACTCTGATTAAATGATGGTCATCAACTGTGGATGCAATGCATCAAAGTTACAGCGGACTCGACAGTTCAAACTAACTGAATCGACACGACCTATTCTTGCATGTTGGAGACAAATAACGTGTTTTATGCTTTATTAGCGAAACCTGGACAAACAATGTCGGCCGTGTGAAAACCAGCTAATCAACAGCCACTCTATCAGTGACAACTAACAGGGACAAACGGGGTCATTCAACACTTCAGCTAACAGGAGAAATTAATTGTTGAAAATCCCTGCGAGGTCAGGTCTGGTTTCGTATGTCGTGGACTTTAGTGCAGTAATTGTCAGCGTGAGAAACATGGCTGGACTCTCTGACTACGTGCGATGTGTGATGTAAGTCAACGTACACAAACGTTTCCCATGCCTTCAGGCATATCAGGCACATGCTGCTAGGCACATCTTTATAGACCAATCAATCGGCAGTCGATGGGTTATATGGTAAATATAATGCAGGCCGCCTTTACATCTCAGAACATTTCATGGGACTCATTTTAGATTGGGTAGACATGCGACCCAGGTCAATTTAAAAAAAAAAGAAGCCATGTCTTGAAGGGGATTCGAACACATGACCGTCGGACCGGCGGGTAAGCGTGTTAGGCACTGTACTTCGATGGCTTCCCGATGTTTCATTGGTTCTCCGGTTACCGGCATATAAGCAACTTATGTTCACATTCTGAAAACGTAAGGACAGACAGATGACCCAACACACGAGCTGGTCGAAAGCAGGCAAGATTGATGTACTCAAGACATCCTTATTTACTCTTCCCCTTGTATCTGTTACTTTGAAATACATGTCTGGTTCTGGTGTGAACGGTGTGTTTCCTTGTAATAGAAGACGCTAAAAGAAAACTAGGACAATGCTGGTTAATGTAAGCAGCTGTAAGTGCTGAATGGAATTACAGTCATACCCATGGCTGGTCGGTTAAAGTAACAACTGTGTAGGATGGGGGAATCAGTGACGTAGCTAGTTTTTAATGTTTAAGGGATCCAGCTTATGAAACAGCGCCTGGGCATATACAATGGCTCAAAGGATGACGTGTATCCCACAAATAAACTAGGCACCACTTTAAAAAAAACAAAAACACGCACACACACACGCGCGCGCGCGCGCGGGGAGCGACTGCATCCCCTCTCACTACTAGCTACACCACTTTGAAATTACTGTTGAGTCGGTGACAGTAACAACTGATTGGAACGGATTAAAGTTAGTTGTATATCCTTTGATGTATTAAAATAATAACTGCGTCGGATCAGTTAAGTAAGGGTAGATTAGTATGGGTGAATAAAAGTAATAACTGCGTGGACCGGTTAAAGTAACAACTGTTTAGAACGAAGGTATTGTTTTAACTGTGACAGATCAGTTAAATGTAACAACTTCAGGAGGAGCGTGCGAGGTCGGTTAGAGTGGAACCGAATTAAAGTAAAAACTTTGATTTCTGAAAGTGACAACAGCCGGGACAGAAGCACTACCAGGCTTGTTTCTTCGACTCTTTTTATAGTGGTCATCAGTTGATTCTAGCAGTCCATTTAAACATAGATTGTGACTAGGAAATTCGACGGAAAGAAAACACATAGAGATGCAGGCAAAATGTGAATAAACTTAGTGGAACTTATAGATGCAGGCAAACGTTTGGACAAACGTCTTTATCAAATAACAAGAAATAATTGTTTTTTAGGGGGAAAGGGGGGGGGGGAGGGGGTGGAAAAGAAGCAAGATAGTGTAAATTGAGATTCGATCAAGGTAATTCTATCAGGGTTTTATGCTGATCGGATTACCTTGTTCAGATGCCAAGTGTAAGTATTCTTATTGTTTGACTGTGCTTTGTTTCTTTTGTTCAGTAATAAAGGTTGTGATGGAGACGTCGGCCTGCATCTGTGGTTGTTTTTCCTTCCATCGAGCTTCCTAATCATATTGTGTGTTTAATTAGACTCAAGTATAAGCTCGGCATCAGGCAGCCTCGTTTTTCCATACCACAATATGGCAGCGAGACATGTGAGTGCAGTTCTCCATGGCAAATTAACAGCCTTGTAGAACCACGCATGGTTTAGCCGCGAGCCACGGCGTGCACAGCAATCCTAGTTTGCAGGTAATTTACCTGACTTCAGTAGCTGTTAGGATCTGCTGGAAACCGTCTCATGGAATCGTCTGGTGGAACCTGTCTTAAAGCATTCGTGCCTGTGTGGCGGGGAAGGAACATAGGGTTAAATGGTTTATGCGCCAGAGAGAAAGGAGTATGAGCATCTATTCTTGTGTGTGCCGTTGGAGTGCTAAATTTTCTCAGGTCAAGGAAGGAGGGGGGAGGGGTGAACCTGGGTTGTCTGTATGCAAGAGATGGGGAAAGGGGAGTCTTCTAATTCTCTGTGTGGTGGGGACAGGGGAGTTTCTTAATTCTCTGTGTGATGGAACAAGGGGAGTCTCTTAATTCTCTGTATGGTGGGGCAAGGGGAGTCTCGTAATTCTCTGTGTGGTGGGGACAGGGGAGTTTCTTAATTTTCTGTGTGACAGGGTTAAGGGGAGTCTCGTAATTCTCTGTATGGTGGGCGCAAGGGGAGTCTCTGAATTC
Organism: Cepaea nemoralis; assembly: GCA_014155875.1. Classification (NCBI taxonomy): domain Eukaryota; kingdom Metazoa; phylum Mollusca; class Gastropoda; order Stylommatophora; family Helicidae; genus Cepaea; species Cepaea nemoralis. Next base: position 8,115 of record JACEFZ010027669.1, read on the forward strand.
TCTGTGTGGTGGGAGAAGGGGAGTCTATTAATTTTATGTGTGGTGAGGGAAAGGGAGTCCATTAATTCTCTATGTGCGGGTGCAAAAGAAAATTGATCTCTCTCTCTCTCTCTCTCTCTCTCTCTCTCTCTCTCTCTCTCTGTCTGTCTCTCTCTGTATCTCTCTCTGTATATCTCTCTTGCTCTCCCCCCCTCTCTCTGTATATCTCTCTTGCTCTCCCCCTCTCTCTCTCTCTCTCTCTCTCTCTCTCTCTCTCTCTCTCTCTCTCTCTCTCTCTCTCTCTCTCTCTCTGTCTCTGTCTCTGAGATTTCATTCAGATTGGTTCCATTCAATTTGATGTTGCATTTGGAAGACATTATGTCTGCATAATTTACCATTACTTCCGATGGTTTTATAATCGGCACCCCGCTGCAGTTTTATGGTTGTACAGAATAATGCTGAACAATTCTTGGACAGCCAAGATAGGTAAATGTTTTGAAAGGGGATAAGATACAAAGACAGCTTATCACAAGCATCAGAAAGAAGCAGCCACCATTTTCTCATTGAGAGAATTAGAGAGAGGGAATGAGAGAGAGAGAGAGAGAGAGAGAGAGAGAGAGAGAGAGAGAGAGAGAGAGAGAGAGAGAGAGAGAGAGAGAGAGAGAGAGAGAGAGAGAGAGTTGTCTTGTTTCCTTTTATCACAGATGAAGTAATTGCGTGACGTGTGTACATTAAAATAAAATTCCCTTCTCTATCTTGTTGTCTCTAGGCGCATGTGTTTGAAAGGTTACCAGGCATTTCAATTCGTTTTATATCAGCAGCATTATCGTCATGTCATTAAAAAAAAAAAAATTGTTTCCATTTATGTGGGTTATTAATAAACTGAACGTTTTGTTTTCCTGAAATGTTGACGAGAGAGAGAGAGAGAGAGAGAGAGAGAGAGAGAGAGAGAGAGAGAGAGAGAGAGAGATAGAGAGAGAGAGAGAGAGAGAGAGAGATTATTTATGGAAGTTTGATCATTTGGCACGCATTTTGTCTTTTATATCATCCACATACACGTTTTACCATTTACTTACTGTTGCGTAGATTCAAATCCTTTATCAGTAAACAGTAAGTGAAGTAACCCACTTTTGACGCCTTCACGCGCAATGGGTGTATGATGCTTCTTCTTATAGTCCACGCATTATGGCGTTGGTAATCATGTCTGTCTACAGCCCCTTGTCTCCTGTAACGCCAATCATGTCTGACTGGCACCTTGCCGTCTTGACAGATGATAGTTTGTAAATTGGAGTTATACCTCTCCATAACACAAAGCCTGGGCTGAATTTAAGAGACTGTCAGAGTCCTAACTATTTCCTCCTTCTAGCTCACTGGACTTGGACAGGCAAATTACAACATCTACGACACATATACTAATAACACATGACTGCAATCGGAAACTCGCAGGAGCTATCTCCTGAACAACATTTATTACAATATATTACAGGCTGACAACATGGTCGCACTTCACGCTCAAACAATCGTTCAACACCAGCAGTCAAGCGCTAGCTCACATGGGCGATATTTACACTGTCGCCCGTATGATCATTCGCAATCACAGCCTCACATCATCCCGCACATATCACAGTTAGTACATTCCTCGAATATCAATACACAACGTTCATCTCCATCTATCCGTCACAAACACTATCGTTCTATCGTTCTATCGCTCTCTAGATCTCCACACGTCCGTCTCTATTCGCTGTCTCCCACACACTGCCTCCGTCCTCCTTGACCTTCCCACATCACGTGGGTCTATTCACGGACTTCTTGCCTGACCTTCCGTCAGCCAAGCCGTGGTGTCTCCTACTGCCCTTGACCTCAGCTATGCTTACACTGACTCTCGCTTACATACCGGCACTTACACTATTACTTACATATCAGACCCTGACACTCTCCCCCCGCACAAACAATGTGGCACTTTCTCTTGGAAATGTGACACATTCTGTTGTTGTTACTCTTGGTACATCTTTCTAACCTTGTCAGGGGATTATATGATCATAAGTATACGCTTGCGTCTCTTCTTACTCTGATCTTTTACGAGATTAACCATAACTATTGTTCTCTCTTTTTCAGTACTGAGGTTTCTCTCAACGTTTTGTCGTGGTCTAGCAAATGTTCTGGTTGGGTCTATTCGTCATACCTCGTTATATTCTTCAATCCCCAATCCGTGACATTACATTCTGTTCATGTTTCTCAATCGATTGTCTGTGCATTATCATCTCATAGTTATTGTGGCTATGCTGGTTTAAGGATTCTCCATTGATTCACGCCTCGTCTAAGGCTACAACTTCCTCTTACAGCCTTCTTAAATTTTCTCTCTATTCAGACGTGGTCCCCCTCGTCTCTATTTAATGCACCCTAATCGATTCTTTATGAGCACGCTATGTCAATGTTGTGGTCATGGTTCGAATATACTTCATGTATGTCATAGTCCCCCTTACCTTATCTTATGTCAGACCGTGAGTTGTTTCCCTTTTTGGGTACACCTCGTTTACTGTTATGGAGAGTTCTTATTAATCTCTTTGGTTGGCATCACCCTGTTGGTATGTTCCTTCTTGTTACAATATTATGATGTTAATTTTGTACTACTATTGCTAAGCGTCATTCGTCGGGCTATCCACCATACGCGAAAGCAAGTTTGGTAACACTCGCGTATTGGGATTGCCAGGCGTTGATTCTCAGCATTACAACTTATACTTTCGCCACTATACTTACGCTCATATGTACATATCACATTCTAACAATACAAAGTATTATAATAATAAAATTAGACATTGGATGTCATGCAGTTAATACATTTACAATAAAATGTTCATCGTCGCTGCCTTTATGCACGTATAGGATACTGTTCTTGTCCTGTGAAAGTTATGCACACGGAATTAAATTACCAGTGTTCAATGTTCATTGCGGTGCTGGAATGTTTGGCATTTCTTCTTTCTGAACCGATTATTGACGTATTCTGTATATCATGATATTGTCTTTCCTTCTGTATAGTGATTAAGACTTTTCACCAAGTTTGGACAATTTGTAAGTCCGTTCTGTAAAATTGCTGGAATTCACACATGTAAAAAATGGTGCGTCTGTCTGTGACTGTCTTTGCCATAGTTTGTAGGTTGGCATCTGGTTCATTAAACTGATCACTGGAAATGAATGTCTGTACTTGTGAAGCTGTTGTCGTTGTTGGTCGATTTCTAAAGGTGGACTCTGTAGATACTCGTTTGAAACAAAGTCAATATGGGTATAGCTTACTGTTAGATACCTGAAATCACATGTTGAGTCTTACTGTTCTGTCGATGACACTTTTCACGTTGAAGGAACTTTTATGTTGGTCTATACAATGGAGTGTGCTAGTATCATAGCGATGGAGTCGTACAGCAGACAAGGCAACTCTGGAGTTACTCGATCTACGGATATAAAGTGGGTTACGGTTAAAATTAATTTTCCGAAGGGTGGGGATTTTCAAATTTCATGTTGAGATCATTTTGAGTGCTATCTCCAAACCTGCACTCGTACATGTGTGTATACATCCAATAGTTCAAATAATAATAATACACCATGTATAGTTTTGAACTGTAATCGTGCATGTTTGTACACTTTTCTGCAATTTGTGTATATTTTCCAAAATATGTAGGGTAATTTGTTGCTGATTTTTGTCAGTAATTCCACCGACTGATGATTTACATTGTTCAGCATAAGTATGTGTCTGAGTTGATTTGACATAGTGTTTATCAGTGGTAACAACAAACTTTGGTTCACCAGTAATGATGTAAGTAACAAAGTTAGCTGGTTTGTCATGAGTAATATCATCTGTGTTGCGTCATGATGATGTGTGAATAAAATTGTTTGTGAAGACATTTGTTTTGCATTTACCATGAGTAGTGCGAGTAGAACCATCCATTGTGTGCACTTGGGCATGTGTGTAGTTAACAGGGGTACAGGAGGTATAGTATGTACCATGATGTTTTGTGATCTTTTCTCGCCCTTGTGAAATGCTTGTTATCTGTACCTTCTTTTCTTTGATGATACACACCAGTTTCTGTTTTTTCTTGTTGTGAGATGGTAATCAAGTTGGTATGGTGTGGTCTTTTGGTCTGTTCATCATGTTGTTGTATGATGAGTGGTGTAGTTAAGGCAGTGTTTGTTGTAGGTGTTAACTTTCTGCCATGTCTGGGTTGTGGACTCTGTGTGGTCTATTACATTTAATACATTTCCAATTAATAAATCACAGCATGGATTGTCTAATAATGCGCAAGTTACTCTGCCTGATAGGAAAGGTGATTTTATATTGGCCCATGCCATAGGATATTTCTCTACTGTCCCTGAAACAGTTCTGCAATAGATGTACTCATCTAGGTAGTCTTTAGGATCAGCTAGGGTCTTCCGAAGACCGATAAGACAGGACCCTGTGTCGCGTACACATGTGCATACTGTGTCATTGATGTATCCCTCATGGAACGTTAGTTTTCCTAACGACAGTCTTGAGGTTTTGTTCATTTCCTCACTTTCTTGTTGAGAATTGCCCTCTTTAAATAAGGAATGAGGCTGAGTGATATTAACAACATTATTGAAATATGGTACAAAATCTGTTGGGTAAAACTCAGTTTGTTCTGAATTTGCAGTGTTTGGTCTTGTTTTCGTCTTTGTGATGTTTACTTTTTCTAAGTTCTTTGCTGAACTGTCTGTTGTAATGTTTATGGCTGCATTTGCTTTTGCTTTCTGTATTCTTTTTACTCCTTCACATTCGAAACGTCTGTGGCCATACGCGAGGCAAAAATGACATTTTGTTCTATATTTCCTTTGATTTACTTTCCGCAGTTTTTGTGCTATAATAGTATTCAGGTATTCTTGATAAGTGGGATTCTTATCGCATATTCCATTTTCTGTATGTGGGGTGCTACAATGTTTGCACAGTACTGGTTTTGTTTTCTGTGATTTGTTTTGACAAGTCTGTGGCTGCAGATGCCGTTGCCGTTACAGTACTCTTCTGTTGAGTGTTTTTAATCAGGTTCATACTTTGGTTGTAATATTCGCGGCATTTTTCTAGTAAATTTTTGATAGGCTCTGTGTGGTGTTCTTCTAAATATTTTCGCACTTCGGCTGGGAGTGTTGCTTTAGTTTTTCCATTACTAAGAATTGTATTGCTTCTTGATTGTTGTCTATATGTTTAATTTCGGATGTTAGCTTCCTGAAAAAGTCTTCTATTTCCTGTATATACTGGGTAAACGATTTGTTTAGGGCCGGTTTCAGTTTTTGTACTTCTAATTCTAGAGTCTCGAAGTAGTTTACATAGTGTCTTAATATGTTTGTTTTATAATATTCATAGTTTGTACTTGACCAATCTGGTATGAGGTTATGTAGTTTGTTACTTTTTATTGGTACGTATTTGATATACCATGAGTACCAATAATCTTTTGGGATTTTGTAGTCTTGCATTTTCTTTTCAAATTCCTGTGTCCAATCCCGGATTATGTTATTTTTCTTATTACACTTTTCGGCGATCTTCAAATTTTCTTTGACTTGTGCTTTTGTCGCTTCGAAATAGCTCTGCAATTGTCTGTACCGTGTTGTGCCCCAGTATGCTGATGGATCTGGACTGTCTTCACTATCTGACATTTTCTGTTACTCGATATTTAACTCTACAAATGATGATATTTATTCAAGCAAATCAAAGAATGCAGATTTGGGTACTTAGCAATCAAAATTAATCAACTTATCTTTATCTGCTGTTTACTCGAACGCTTGATGTACAGGAACGTGATTCTCGTGCTGGTTACCGTTGACCTATTCTGGTTACGTCGGTCGCTTTGTAGAATTGAAACCTGCTGTGGAAAGAAATGATGTTATTTTCGTTCTGATTCTATTAACAAATCTCGATTTTTACAACATTATGCAATTGATCTTCTTCTTTACATAAGTAGCGTTCTTTTATGCAATTTACATGGGAATGTGGTTCATGTGTACTTCTGACACCATTATACCTGTCAGAGTCCTAACTATCTTCTCCTTCTAGCTCACTGGACTCGGACAGGCAAGATTACAACATCTACGACACATATACTAATAACACATGAATGCAATCGGAAACTCGCAGGAGCTATCTCCTGAACAACATTTATTACAATATATTACAGGCTGACAACATGGTCGCACTTCACGCTCAAACAATCGTTCAACACCAGCAGCCACGCGCTAGCTCACATGGGCGATATTTACACTGTCGCCCGTATGACCATTCGCAATCACAGCCTCACATCATCCCGCACATATCACAGTTAGTACATTCCTCGAATATCAACACACAACGTTCATCTCCATCTATCCGTCACAAACACTATCGTTCTATCGTTCTATCGCTCTCTAGATCTCCACACGTCCGTCTCTATTCGCTGTCTCCCACACACTGCCTCCGTCCTCCTTGACCTTCCCACATCACGTGGGTCTTTTCACGGACTTCTTGCCTGACCTTCCGTCAGCCAAGCCGTGGTGTCTCCTACTGCCCTTGACCTCAGCTATGCTTACACTGACTCTCGCTTACATACCGGCACTTACACTATTACTTACATATCAGACCCTGACAGAGACCATGTGTTGCCCATGCAGCATGATCTCTCTCTCCGCCTGCCTAGTTTACTCCAGAGGAAAGGGAACATTAATACACCTGGAACAAGACAAGCCGCAGAAGCTGCCGGATCAGCAAAGCAATGCTCTAACTGTCCACCTGTCGGAACTTCGATCATAAACCAATTACCAACCAAGGCTTAGGGCCTGGTCTGCCCTGTCATGACATTTAGTCTTTAGGCTGCATTTCCTCGCACTAGGATAAGGCTTGTACCCTCCCAATTGCGCCCCTCCGCCCGAAGCCTTTCGCACAATGTGGGGTGTCGGGTTTGGTAAGCGTCGCCTAACATTCGGTGCTAACAAAAGCAGGTAATATCGTCTACTGTCATACGGTAGCTCAGTCATATCTAACTAAGACCTGACATCATGTCTAGTACCGAAGTTACTCTGTATCATGATGTCATACTGTCCAGCATCTTCTCTCTTGTTCTCCCCACAGCCTCCCCTTACCTCATACATTTCCGTTGTCACGACATACTACAGTTTCCCCTTCTCATGACATGCCCTTAGAATGCGGACTTTTTCTGATGCGAGTAACCCTTTTTATCCGTTAGTGTGTTCTTATTATTCATCTGTAAAACCATATTTTCGCAGCTTCTACATAATTCCTAATTTATCTGCTAATTGTCAGTGATTCATTTCGGTACATCAGGATTAGCTCGATATAACTCTTTTTCTCACCTCGACAAAGCTATATTGCAGAAACCATTCTTCATCTTGAAATGGTGCATTTGCTTGGGCGATTATAAATTTAACTTCTTTAATACATCTTTCAACCCCTGTTATTAAAATACTAAAATACTTAAACACGTTCATTTGTTTCAGACTAGTTCCATACTTTACTGTTGTTTTTGGGGAGGCATGTTTTCTGTGTAATTACCCTTGCTTCTAATGGGGCTAGTCCCATATTTGTTCAGAACAGTTCTGTCTCAGATGTGGTTGTACAGAAGAATGCTGAACATTCCTGGGACAGCCAAGATGAGTAACTGTTTTAAAAGTGCCTAAGAAGCAAAACAGTTTATCACTGCATCAAAAAGAAGCAGCCGCTATTTTTGACCACATCATGAAATGAGAAACACTGAAACATGTTGTGACAACTGGGCATATTTGTAGAAAGAGAGATAGTGGAAGACAGACAGGGGAGATTTTTGACAGTCGATTATCATGGCACGGAAAGGTGTCAGTATACCAACTGATAAATGCTGCTGGAGATCCAAAGATGTGGAAAAGTATGACGGCCCAAGCTAGTCGACAAAGCACTTGACGACATAAACACACACATACCCGCGTAGCATTAAAGGATTTCTTCTAATTAAAACTATATTGTGAGAATGACACCTTATATTAAAAGGTAAAAGGACATACTTTCGAAGAACAGCAACTATATTTCTGGTTTTGTAGCAACACAAGATATAAGGAGAAACATATCATATGGAGAAGATTAATGTAAAGATTACACGTATAGAATTAAATACATCTTTACTGTCAGAATGAGCCGATGCTGTGACCTATGGGATAATGAGACTCGGATTCATAATTTCCCACCATACCGAGTCTAGGGTTCGAAATCAGCTGTGGGCGATTTGAAAACAAACTGCCTTGCGTTGATTTCAACAGTATGAGGAGTCGGCCGTTCAGAAAGCAATGACAAATTACTGAACTAACATTGCCTAGTAAATCACACGAAACCAGTCAATACGAGGGTTGCAAGCAACGTCCTGTAAAGGACATGCAACTAACTTTTAACTATAAGTTCAGGCAAAAATTGCGTTTAATTGTAGTTTCATACAATATATAACCGTTACTGTAATCAACAACTCCGCCGCTCTGTCGTGGAGACACGCGGTGCGGTGTAGGTGTAATTTATGTAACCCCCCAATTAAACGGGACGGTTGTTCTGTGATCTAGGGAAGCAGAGGCAGGAGATGGCAGTTGTAGAGCCAGGAATAGATCATGGTTGCTCACCAGTGTGGGTGCCAGGACATTAGGATCATTGCGTGCAATGCTTCTCAAACTGTTCCACATTGTAGGCTCCCCAACTTGTAGCGATAACGAGACAGCCCACACTGTCCTGTAGGCCCCCATTCTAGCGTAAAGGGAATTCCCTGACAGATACTGCCGTTGTGGTGTGTAGTACTAATTATTTTCATATATTAGGTCATGGTATAATGAGATGTGTCTTCGTGGCGAAGGGCTTACGAACGCGATTCGTAAGCCCTCTTACCCGCGTTCGAAACACAGCTGTGACCGATTTGGCAGCAGACCGCGTTGCGCTGGGTTTTAACGAGTTGGTATGGGAGCCGATCGTTCAGAAAGCAGTGGTAAACTACTGAACGTAAACTTGCCAAGACATCAACAACAGCAGTAAAATGCTGGTGTTGACAGCGATGTCCTGTAAAATGGATATATGCACACACAAAAAAAAAGTAATAATAATAAGATGAGGTTACGGTTTTACAAGAAACTGTTTTAGGAGGTTGGGTCGACAGCAGAGCCGCAATGGTCGGGATAATAATGCTGTGACGACTGAGGATTTAATTCAGACCACTTTTAATAAGCAAGAGCCCTAACCACCTTGCCAGCAAAGCACAGGAAATCAATTGGGGAACCCTTTGAGACCATTGAGACAGTACATAAATAAACACACATAGTATTGTTTGGCGCTCACAGAAGGAGAAGAAAGAAGTATAGATTAGAGGACGCACTAGACAACATAACATGTTAAATCTATAGTTACCGACCGGGATTCGAACCTGTTGTCATTTGTAGGTGACAGGTTCGAATCCCGGTCGGTAACTATAGCTTTAAAATATTATGTTGTCTAGTGCGTCCTCTAATCTTTACTTCCTTCTCCTTCTGTGAGCGCCATACAATACTGTGTGTGTTTATTTATGTACTGCCAGCATAGCAACACGTTAATATATAAACTACAAGTATCCAAGGACGGATGTAAGGATGCACACAATACCCTCGTTTAGGTAAGGTAATGTCAGCATGTCCAATGGCACATATGTCCGGTTCTCAACCACTTATCCTGTTTACTCCACTTGAGCGGTTATAAAACAATCTAAGGTTGTGAGTATAGTTGGGTGCAACTCTTACTGCATGGAAACAACTGAGCAACACGTACAGTGAAGCAGTAGCAGTTGTCACTGCAACATGAATCACAGCGTTTTGTCTAATCAACAAACATAACTTGTGACTTCTGGCAACATTGTACAGATGATTATGAGTTAGTCAAGAACCGACATCGCAGCACTGGTGACACTCATCTTCAACCACCAGCGAAGTGTCTCAATAGTAATGATAACAGTTGCCATCTGATTATGTGTTTGTCGGGTCTTTCCCCGGGTAACTGAGTAGATGATTAAGGAAACTCTTTAACTGTATTTGTTTAGTAATAAGCCACATTTGTTATTATACTCAGGCTGTTCTAAGAATTGTCGTAGAGTTGACACGTTTTTGTATCCTTTATTTGGGTTAGTTTTAAGTATCATACTGAAAAACACCACTTTAGAAAATGCAGGCGTATTTGTTGAAACACGGTCATATCTCTTGTTATGGGTGCAACGTTATTGTTGTAGTGTTGTTACATCTACATTACTCAGTCCTAGAATACAGCGGAGTTTAGTTTGAAGTTTGACACAAAACTTGTTCTCTCTCTCTCATTCTCTCTTTCATTCATTCTCTCTCTCTTTCTCTCTCTCTCACACACACACACACACGCGCGCGCGCGCGTGTGTGTGTGTTGATAGCGCGTAGGATTTAATTGAACTGTAATTTCCAGTTAGGGACGTAAGGCGATGCATTGGTGGATGGTTGTTAGAATGTGAATTTATTTTCTCTCTTGTCCCCAGTATTGTACTCCAGTACTCTCTTTGGTGTTTCATCGCGTCTTCATGAAGTAGAACACATATTAAACACCAACCCATGATATGATAACAGTAAATCACAGCACATAACAGTTGTAACACTCTACATGTCTGCAGCAATGCCCAAGTAAACCTATTTCTCTGATGGCTACTGATAGATAGGATCGTAAATTACCTTGTGACAATACCTTGGCGGAGCATATTATTCATCATTACATCCTCTGTCGTCTGCTGGAGTCTTTGTGAGAGCATGCTTTCCTTGTGCACATTTCAACAGTTGATTGACGTGGCTGCCGTGTTATTGACATCTTCATTGTGGACAGCAATCTGCTGTATAAATCTTTATGCCAGTGATGTGTACCGTACATTGGAGTCCTGGAAAAACCATAGCCATGATTCCTTGCTTGAACAATGTCAGAAGCTTAATGATAGAATCAGTGTTATTCACAGAGCACTGACGGTTATAATCTCTTGATAACATCAGACATGTCCATGGAATAATTACTGCTAGGGAGAATACCCATTCTTACAGAAGACACAAAGGAACATTCTTTGTTTACAGTTGTCTCTTATTTCTGTGGTAATCATTCCATTTACAGCTCAGAACATTGGCTCGTCTGTGCTACAAAACTGCCCGGTATATCTCCTTTTAGGACAGCTTTCCTAAAGGCATTTCAACAATACTGTGTGGATTGTTTGGCTGTGCAAATCCCTGTTCAGTGGCCATGTGTGTAAACTGCTTGGTGTAACCATTCTCACATGTCCATCCAGATTTGTGTTTAGTTCCTCTATATACGTAGTAGAGGGTGGACCGGCGTAGTTGATAGGGAGCTATGCTGATAGGGAGCTATGCTGATAATATCATGAGCATGCTTGGACAAGGGTTTGACACTTGCATTCACCGTTTTGCCGAGTTAGGGAAAGATTCCTCCGTGCATTCAGGCCTATAAAATGTGTTGGGCCCCATCTTATCACCTCCGGTTCCGTGGCAAAGAGGTTGCGGACTCATTTTATAATCCCGCTTACCGCGATCGAAACACATCTGCGGGCGATTTGGCAGCAGACCGCCTTGCGTTGGTTTTCATACAATGAAGTGCCAGTCGTTCAGAATGCAATGGCAAACTACTAAACGTAAACTTGCCAAGAAATCACGAACAGCCAACACATGATGGGGTTAACTGCGATGTCCTGTAAAGGATATGCAACTAACTTTCTTTCAACTCATCACAGACCAAAAGCAGATTCTTGCTTTGGGGCTGTTTTCTTGTGTTTTTATTTCTAGATAGTGACAATGCCATACGGCCTAGGATTTTATAATAGCAGGCGCATGCATTTAGGAATATGAGGCTGTTTTTAATTTTGCTTGTTGCTTTTGTTTGTGTAAATGCAACACGTCTCTATGAATGTGGGGCTCATTTTGGGTGTTTTGTGTGCACTATATTTATGAAATGTACTTTAAAAATGTTGCATGCTCTTTACAGGACGTTGTGATTAACCCCAGGTTGGTATTCTAGGTAATTGGCCATTCAATTTGCCATGTGCTTTCTGAACAAGAAATCAACATTTAAGTCCAACTGAATGGTGTGTGGAATGAACCCGCTACTCCGCTTTCAGTGCACGGGTCATTTAAACGGGAGAGCAATTAACCTCCTGGCCACACTGACCGTTATGAAATGTATAGCAGCAAGAATTCATAGTTATTTGCACTGTGAGATCTGTTGTAGGACAGACCCAAGCTTGTGAGAAACACGATTTTCTGTGCCAGCCAGCCTAACACTTGATAGAGTTTTTTCATCATTTTAAATTTATAAGAGTTAATCTCCAAAGCAAGAAGGCAAGTTGTAAAATGCTTCCTGGTTTCTCGGTATGATGCAAGTCTTCGAAATGCCACCCCTTACATGTTTTTTTTTTCTTTAAAAATGCCGCCCCCTTATGAAGCCCCCTTACGGTGCCGCCTGATGCGGGCTGTCTCTCTGTATCATAGCACGGCACGGCCCTGGTTATACCGAATGTTCACATCGCCCATTGTGTGCCGTCTGGTATGTACATATATGGGGTTAACATCATAAACCCAATACACTTCAAGGGCATGGATAATAGTTTTTGCCTTAACATGCTTACTAAATTTGGCTTCAAAATCAGCCACATTATTTGGAAGCAGATTACTCTTTGCGGTGGTTTTGATAGGATGAGCATCAGTCATTCAGAAACAATGGCAAACTACTGAACATACTAATTGCCTAGTTAATGAAAAACAGCAAACAGTACAGGTTGATTGTGACGTCAGGACATGCAACTAACTTAATGAATACTTAGCCAGGCAACGAGCATATATATGGTTTAGTTTTAAAGCTGTATGTAAGTAAATGAGTGTAAGTGGAGAAATGAGGTTGAGAATCTACAAGAGACGTTGAGGGTTGCATTGGAAGACTACAGCTACTTGCGGTAAAGTGGATGTGTGAGAGGTGCTGTTAGAAGGGAGGTTACATGACTGTGATGATGTCACTTGTGAGGCTGATAGAGTGTGTGAACCATCCAGCATGTTGAACATTCTGTGATTAATGCAGTTAGTTGTAGGTTGAGGAATAGTAAGGTTTAGTTTTACACTTTCTTATATAAACACTTTCTTATATAAAGACATGTAGTTCAGTATTGTTGGTTTCTAAAGATCTGTTAGTTAAAGGTTTCAATTTAAAGTCTTATGAATGTACAGTTAAAGTATGAATAAAATTAGTGGAACTAAGGTAAAGCTGTGGAAATGTAAACAATAATTTAAAAAAAAACAACCAAGTAATACAGCTCAACAAAACACAATTGCAGAAAGCATAGGATGTTATATCGACTAGCCTTCATCAGTAAACAAATACATACACAAAACACAACATATAAACACAGAGAAGACATTATTGTAACTACATTAATGTATATGAAATGGATGAGAAAAATGCAAAGATAATAAAATGGGAAAAATAAAGAGAAAATGAAAAAAAATTTGCTGCTTATCTCAGTGTCACAGCCTGGGATTCTGAGATAAATAGCATTTTCTTTTTCATTTTCTTTTCATTGTTCTAATTTGTTTAATTTTTCCATTCTTCTCATCCCATTCTTATATCTGAATGTAGTCACTGTAGTGTTCTTCATGTGTTTTTATGTTGTGTTTTGTGTATGTATTTGTTTGCTGATGAAGGTTAGTTGCTGCACCGTCTTATGTTTCCCATAATTGTGTTCTGTAAAGCTGCATTAAATTGTGTTTTTTTAATATTGAATGTATAATTGTGTTTTAGCAATTGTAACTTTGGATGGAAGTAACTGTCTGTAAGAAACTTAAACTAAAATGAGCAGAAACAACAAAACGAGAAGAAGGAAAGATGAGGGAAAGACAGCACCATCACACAGCAGAAAGCCAGTCAACACGAGGTGGAAACAGGAACCTAGACATAAACAATAATAAAAGTCAATTAGCACTAAGATAATAAAAAAACTAACTATAGGGATAATAATAATCTAAAAAAATATAACAAATGATAACATCAATCAAAATAACAATGTAATAAGAAGCAGCCAATATAATCAAATAGATGCCACAATTAATGGTAGAACCATAATTAATAGTAATAACATTAATAATAGTAATAAAGAAAACAGTAATCACAGTTATAAATAAAGCAAGCATAAAGTAAGTAATAACAACCAAAGTTGTCAAAATGGGTAATAAGGAAGGAGAAAGCATTGTGCATATGAAATGAATGAATGAATGAAAGGTGCTAGTGATAAATAGGACACCTATCAGGGCTGTAAGAGTGGAAAAAACAACTGCATAGGACAAGGTAGAAGATGAAAGCACAGTATAAAGCACTTAAAATTATAATCAAAGCTAAAGAAGCAGGTTGTGAAAACTTTTGATGTTGCTTTTCATGAAAATTAGATCACATTGAATTGATAAAAGGGTGGTAATCAAAGTGGCTAGTCTCTTATATTGTTGCATGTTTTGAAATTGTAAAATTTGATGGGGCTGACATTCTCATAATAAAACCACACTGCCACAGAAACCATCATTGCATGAGTATTTCTGTTGTTTTTCACAAAGCTACCGGAAATGGAGACAACTGCAGTGATGGTCCCTTGATCCTGACTGAGCCTAAAAAGGAAATCATGATGATCATTTTAGCCAATTTTAAATGGCTAGTTTATTGATCGGGGACCATACAGAATAGGGATACTTTCTACAACTGAAATTGCTTGAGAGAGATTGTAGTATGAAACGAGCCATGTTCTGTCTCTTTTCTTCTTTGTCTTCTCCTTCTCCTCATCCTGCTGATGCTGCCGCTGTTGCTTGTGTCGTGGCAGCTGCTGTGGCCTTTCCTTAATCACTTGTTACGACATGTGTGTTAGAATACAGTGTTACTATTCTTTTCTAATATTAAAGACCCCCGGAACTCACAGACAAACACATTCTATGCCTCTGCAATATATCTCAATAGTAACAATTCTTCACATAACATTCTGAATCTTATTAACGCGAGCAGGAGGACATTTCGCATCAGTTTTGTTCTAATTTTGGCAGTAGTCCCAGTAGCATTATCAATAGAACATCTCAGCTTCAGACATAAACATACAGTTATTGATTTCTATTTTCGTTAGCGAGAGGAGAATAAGACCAAATGGGTAATTTTTTTTCTGTCTGCTGTGTTTAGATAGTGGTGCTGGCTTCAGAAATTCTACAGAGACAAGTTCCATCCTGCTAAAGGGAAAACGCAGAAAAGTAAATGAATATTGCAGCTTGAATAGGCTAAAAGAAACGGTAGTTGGAATGGGCTAATAGAAGTAGCGGCTGTGATAGGATAATAGAAATAGTAGCAGGGATAGTATAATAGAAATAGTAGCTGGGGTATGGTAATAGAAATAGTAGCAGGGATAGTATAATAGAAATAGTAGCTGGGGTATGGTAATAGAAATAGTAGCAGGGATAGTATAATAGAAATAGTAGCTGGGATATGGTAATAGAAATAGTATCTGGATAGGATAATAGAAATAGTAGCTGGGATAAAATAGAAACAGTAGCTGGGGTAGGATAATTTTAAAAAGTAGCTGGGATAGGATAATAGAAATAGTAGCTAGGATAGGATAATAGAGGGAGGCTCTGTGGCAAAGTGGTCAAGCCATCTGCCTCATGCTCCGAAGGTTGTGGGTTTGATTTTGTGCTATGTTGTTCGGTTCACAAGTGCATTTTTCTTGGGGATTCCTGGGGTTGTCACTGGAGCAACGGAGTTTTGCTTTGTGCGACGCTTTCGGCAGGCCACCCTGTGGAAAGAAACCGAGTCATATGGGAATCATCCGGGTGCAATGAGTTGATCCTCTCGACTTTTAAGGATAATATAAATAGTATCTGGATAGGATAATAGAAATAGTAGCTGGGGAAGGATAATAGAAATAACAGTTTGGCTAGGATAATAGAAATAGTAGTTTGGGTAGGATAATAGTAATAGTAGCTGGGATAGGCTAATAGAAATGGTAGCTGGGTTGGGGTAATATAAATAGTAGCTGGCAGTGGTAAATAGAAACAATATTCTCGTGAGTGAGTTTGTTGGACTAGAATTCTTCGTCCTTAATCTTGTTACTGGAAGCTTCAGTGACATAGTGGCTTGTGCACAAGCCTGTCAAGACAGGAGTCCATGTTCAGTCCTCACTAGAGGTAGGATTATTTTTTCCTACCACAGCCTTAGTTGACTCAGCCTTATAAAAATGGGCATCAGACAAGAATCAGAAGTGTGTGGGAATTGTTTGGGAATTATAAGCAACAAGAAAGTGAACTGGCCACACACCTCATGTGACCTAGAATGTGTGAAGGCTTAACACTTAACACCTCACCTGGCAGTATCAGCTTTGGGACTACCTTTACCTGTTTGATCTTGTTATTATCATTTTCCCTTTGTTTGTTCTGCAAGGTATTCCAGACAGTTATAATAATAAAAGTTCACGAGTATTATACATATGTAAATCATTCATTCAGAAGCATGTCCTTTGCAGAACCTTGCTCCCATAACAACCTTCTGGAAAACTTCTCGGTCATAAGCAAGATGTCCCACATCCGATACACCTATCTGGAGATCATTCGCCATATTCTGCAAGTGAATTCTCATTGGCCTTCCTCTCTTCCCTGACATATACCTCTCCATTATTGTTCTCTTGTCAGCCCTCTCATTTCCTTGTACTCCCGCATGCCCTGGCACGAAGATAGATGAAAATACCGAACACCACAGAACCACACACGCTCAATGCACGAAACTCCGTAGCCTATGCACAGATCTTGAGAAGAAACTCCTGGTTTTACATCCTGGAACACAAATTACAAGTAGTAGATGAAAATATCCATCTCCTACGTGAAAAGGGAACGGTCACAACAACACATCTTAACCGGACGTCAAGACTGTGACCAAATGTCAATATAAAGACAGCATATTATGCAATGGTTGGGATTAAGAGGGAAGAGCCAATCACAAATCAATTGCTTGGAGCCGAAAGAATTAAGGATAGGTTATCCATTAGTATTACATATATAAAAACATTTAGACTAAAGATACAGAGGGGGAATATTGATTTTTCTACATAGATCAGTGCTGTTGTTTACTTTTATCCTTTTCATGATATAACTGTTTTTGGTATTTTATGTTATCATGAATGATGTCACTGCACATTGTGCATTCCCATGTGTGCTCAGTCGTCGGATACAGCAGCCATTCCAAAGTATCAGTGTTCATTGTTTCAATAAGGAGGTGGGTAAGACATCTCTTCTCTTGACTTCAAAGATGGTATTGATGTGCTTGGTCAGACTTCACTCCCACATCCTGTAGTCAGGCCAGTACCAGATTTATCAGTGCCCACCAGCTGAGGCTGTACAGCATTGACTTTATCAGTTTCCCTGTCCATGCCTCTTCCCGTTTATATTGGTGCATTACTTGCCAGCTGGTCTGTGCTTTCATTATGTTTTTACTATGAAGCTGGAGTTTGAAATATCATGTTGTTATATTGTTTTCTCTCATCTCTGTGAGTGCTTTATATTATTTGTTTCCCATTTCTTTGTCTTAGGAGTAGGTGGTAAAAGTCAGTTACCAGTTTTAGGTATGGTGCATTAAATTGAAACTGTAACCTGATATTAGAATGATCATTGTGTCAGTTGAAAGTAACATAAATAAGATTATAAGCCTAAAAGCTCTCTACACATAATATTGTTTCATTACAGAGACAACAGAAATGTAATTTTTTAAAACACTTATTGCACAAGAGCATGTTCAGTTTCACACCGTTGACCACAACAAATGTTGTGCTTTCAGGAAGATGCACGCCAGTTTTTTGCCTTGGCCGGTCATGCAGATGAAGGAGAGTTATCGTCAGAACTTTCTGGAATTATGAAACGGCTCTGGAAAGATGTTGGAGTTCAAGAATGCTTCACCCGGTCTCGAGAGTACCAGCTCAATGACTCAGCAGAATAGTAAGTATATTTTTGTCAATTCATCATCATGATCATGATCATGTGCCATGCCAATAAGCGTGGGCGGTCATGTTTCACCATCTCACTCGATCACCAGAGTCGTGGATCAGCTCAGTGTTCTTGTCTCGACCATACCACAGGGCCAAGCCATCCAGGTATTTACTTCTCTACCCTCCCCTTGTTCTCTTCCCATCGATCTTGCCAGTTGTCATTTGGGTAAATACTAAAACTGGTATCATTCATAAAAGGTGTACTCAATGACAGACAGCCCTAAAACAAGTTATGGAAATAAACAAAGTGAAAAAGTAAAGAGCTCTTTTCCATGCCATGAAACATATTGACTAAATGGTGCTAGCCATATATTTTTTATTGACCAGTCAGCACTCAGAGCTGTGGTAGTGTAGTGGCTCTTTGCTCATCTGCTGGCCCATAATAGTCATATATTTGATATGCATCGGGACAGATTGGGATTTTTTAAAATTGACCTGGCTTCCAGATCAACCCCGCCTAAAATGGATACCAGAAAATGTCTTGAGAAGTAAAAGCAGCTGGCCTGATACTGACCACATGACCCAGTGGATGCTGATTAGTCTATAAAAATATGGGTCCAGCACCATATGCCCAATATACCTTAAAGCAACTACCAGGGTCCTTTACTTTACTTTACTTTACTTTACTTTACTTTACTTTACTTTACTTTACTTTACTTTATTTAATCAGTACGCCAGGTGGTGATGTTATCAATATCAAGCCGGCTGCCTTTAGAACTCAGGTAATTTCCTGGTACATATTTTAGTTTGGGTCAACCTTGATGCCTAAGTTATTTTTTTTTTTAAATCAGTCTCAGTGGGGATTTAAACACAAGGCCACCAGGCTGACAGGCCAGCAAGCTAGCCAATAAACTACTGCAGCTTCTGAACATGAAGGGAAGAAGACACAGTGAAGACTACAGACCAGAGCATGACATCATTAACAAGCTTGATAGAAACCAATAGAACAGGATCTTCAGACACAGAACAGGACATTTAGGACTTGGAGATCTGTTACCTCCAACCTTCACTGTGGTAGTGCAGTGGATAGCATACATACTCCCTGGCCCGATCATCTTGTGCCCAAATTCCTGTCACGGTGGGGATATTTTACAAATTGACCTAGAGTATGCGGTCAATCCAGCCTTAATGGGTACCGCAAAATGTTATGAAAAGTAAAGGTGGCCAGAATGATATAGACCAAATCATCCATTGTGTGTGGCACCATATACCCAATATAGCACAGCATTTGGAAGCAGGTCCTTTACTTTGCTTTAGTTCACTGTGAAGTTGACCATGAATGATGATGAATAATAAGTTATTAAGACCAAAATCCAAATTTCCCCACATGATAATTTTGATGCCAATAATGTTTATTGCCATTACATAGAAACATCTTTCTAGTACAGATGTCGAGGCTAATTAGAAGTTAAGTGATTTTCATTTCCAACCTGGCTAGCTGCAGCAAGCATGATTTTGCATGTCTGGCACTTGAGTGCCATTAGCTATTCTGGTAAAATTACACTATTAATTTTACAGTTCAGAGTATGTGTTCCTTTGTCATTGAGAAAAAGATTAAGTTGAAAATACAATAGAGTTGAAAATACATACTCTACAACAAAGGAAGAGATAAGGTTGTGTAATGAGCCTTGTTGAAATCCCCAGTTACCTGAATGCCTTGGACAGAATCTCAGCGCCTGGCTACATTCCCACAGAGCAGGATGTCTTGAGGACCAGAGTCAAGACAACTGGCATTGTTGAGACACACTTCACTTTCAAAGATTTACATTTCAAGTAAGGCAGATTTTCATCATCATCATCATCATCATCATCATCATCATCATCATCATCATCATCATCATCATCATCATCATCATCATCATCATCATCATTATCACCATCAGCATCATTATAATCATCATCATCACCATCAGCATCATGATAATAATCACCATCAGCATCATGACAATCATCATCATCACCATCAGCACCATGATAATCATCATCTTCACCATCAGCATCATGATAATCATCATCATCACTATCAGAATCATGATAATCATCATCATTATCACCATCAGCATCATGATAATCATCATCATCACTATCAGAATCATGATAATCATCATCATTATCACCATCAGCATCATGATAATCATCATCATCACCATCAGAATCATGATAATCATCATCATTATCACCATCAGCATCATGATAATCATCATTGTCACCATCAGCATCATGATAATCATCATCATTATCAGCATCATAATAATCATCATCATTATCACCATCAGCATCATGATAATCATCATCATCACCATCATGATAATCATCATCATCAGCATCATGATAATCATCAACATCACCACCATCAAGCTATGCATAGTATCTAGTGCGGTTACCTGCCAGCCTAGTGTTTCTGGGTTGAAATCTCTCTCTCAACAATTCTGTTGTTGGTTTTACCATGTGGATTCTTGGTCTATTCAGCCTCATAAAATCCATACCATTATATTTTCTGGGAGTTAAGGTTGTCCTTGGACAGCCACGAAGAGTATTGTCAATGTTTTTAAGGGGGCAAAGACAGCCTGTTATTGATTTGTATCTTCCATACCTCATAAGTTTGTTAACATGTTAACAAATGTCTGCAGGTCTTATATCGTACATTTTAGACATATTCTTAGCAAAACCAGAGACGTAGATATAACCCAATTGTGCAAGTACAGTCAGTGTTACTAATGTTAGAATAAGTAATGAAATTAAGACTGTCAGTTGCTTGCTTGGAAGATGTACCTCCATAATAAGAAGAGAATACAACCACCAAAAAAGTGCATATTATAAAATAAAGAACATAAGCAATAACTCCTTATCTACTAGAAGAATTCTTGCCTGTCACGTAAACTTAGTTTTGAGATATGGTAATGAATAGTGGGCAATTTGTAAAATAATTATAAAAAGTAATAAAGTAATAAAAAAGTAATAAAGTCCATAAAGTCACAGAAACTTGGCTTTACAAAAAAAACAATATATTTTTTTGTGGCTCTCGCTCGCTTTGAACTCAAGCGTAGTCCATACACACTACTTCTAGTAGTGCTGGACTGAATTTTGCGTGTGGATTAGTTTAACCTATTAACATTGTCCCTTGCCATCAAGCGAACCCACACAACTTCAGAGTTACTTGTAATTAACGTGCCCAAATCAAGGACACAAACAGTATAAACAGGCAAAATGACTAGTCTAAAAGCTTTGAAACTGACCAAGACACAAAGAACACTTGTCACAGACATGAAGAGTAAGGTAAAGCATCTGAAGGTGCCTTTTCCATGCCTTTAGGTATGATGAGCGTGTGGTGTTAACCGCATATCTGTATAGACCATTCAGTACTTGATGAGTGATGTGATCAGTATCACACTGGCTGCCTTTACTTGCCATGACATGTTCTGGTACCCATATGTGTATATGTGCATCAGGCACACTGAGGCATGGGGACATCAGATTCTTCTGCTGATCTAACTTAGGGTGCAGATTTATCATGTGTGTGCATCAGGCATACTGAAGCATGGGGACATCAAATTCTTCTGCTGATCTAACTTAGGGTGCAGATTTATTAGTCATGCAGCCTATCAGATTGTGTGAACTGTTGAAATGTAAAGTAGCACCAACAGATTATTCATATAAGACATGAAAGAAGGGGGGAATAAAATTGTAAATTAACAACACAATCACATTTAAGAGAGATAGAAAAACAGAGAGAGAGAGAGAGAGAGAAAGACAGTGAGAGACATAGAGAGAGAGAGAGAGACATAGAGAGAGAGAGAGACAGAGAGAGACCGTCCTCAAAGTTTTTGAAGATACAGTTCCAGCCTGAAGTGTATTTCCACAATACTGTGTCAAGCCCATGACCTGTCTGGCAGTTTGATTGGCATGATTCTCTTACTGAGCTTAATCGTATGTTTGGTGTACAATGAGAGACTTGCAATTCTTCCTGTTGCTGAATCTGTTATTTTGTTATGGTATATTAATAAATTACAACTCATATACATTGAGGCATACAAATCAGGCATCTTAAAATAGGGTTTTGCCGACAGTAAGATTTCACATTAACTCTGCGATTGCTGTGGGGATAACATAGCTCCACATTCAAACAGTACCATGTGTCATGCTGAAAAGCATGGGCGGTCAAGTTTTGCCTTCTCACTCGATCACCAGAGTCATGGATCAGCTCTGTGTTTCTGTCTCGACCATGCCATGTGGCCAAGCCATCCAGGTATTTACTTCTTGGTCTTCTCCTTGATCTCTTTCCTTCGATCTTGCCAGTTGTCACCAAGTTCTCCAATTCATTTCTTGTCATAACATGCTCAAAATATTTTGACTGTCTACGACTAATGTCTCTAATCATTTTACGATCTTCATTTGTTTCTTGTAGGACTAGTTCATTGGTTTTTCTGTCTGTCCATGGTATTCTTTGCATTTTCCTCAGAAACCACATTTCCACAGCCATCAGATGTTTTTCAGCTTGTCTGCTCATTGTCCACGCTTCACATCCATTTAAAAGTACAGGTTCTATGTAGCACTTCAACTCTCTTTTTCTCGTTTCAATTGATATCTTTGTATTGGTCAGTATGTTTTTCATCTTGCAAGAGGTTACCTTCGCAATGGCAATTCTTATTCAAATCTCTTCAAGGCATCTCCCATATGGTTCTTCTATTTACTTCATACGATATATGCACCCGACCAGATGCAGCAAAATATGCCAGGCAATAAATTGTGCGTCGGTCTATCTGGCGAAGGGGTTAAGGGTGCTATTCGTAACCCTGTATACCCACATACGAAACACACCTGCGTGAGATTCGGCAGTGGATTGTGTCATGTTGGTTTCTTACGGTAAAGTATGTGAGCTGGTCGTTCAGAAAACAATGGCAAACTACTGAATGTAAAACTTGCCAAGACATCAACAACAGCTGAAAAATGCTGGTGTTGACTGGACTGTCCTGTAAATAGGATATGCAAATAAATAAATAAATATATAAATTGTGCAACCTTTATTTTTGGCTTCTATGTTTACATTTATTTTATAGCCCTAATTTCTGTACAATAACAATAGGATGTTTTAAATATTGCAAGGATTGCTGAAATATCACACAGGAGGGACATGAAGCACAAACATGCAGTACGGATAATGGTCCACATTGTGCAATTTCCATATAAAAAAAAATCATTAATTGCTGATTGTGACTGCAATAAACATGAATAATTTATTTGCATTCATTGACTCTGGTGATCATTCAGGATGTAGATTATGACAAAGTCATGATGATATTTGTTTCTAACAAATAAAAACAATTGTCCCCGGGAAGGTTAACCCGGTCAACAAATGCCCGCAGAAGTCGGATGTGTCGGCCTAACGGCGCAAGAATGCAGCTCTGCTGTAAACAGGCACAACGCAATCACGTCCGAAAAAAAAACTCCGGATGAACGAAGAAGAAGAAGAAAACAATTGTGAAAAAAGTATCATCCCAATAATGTGTTTTACAAGGAAGTAAACAAACAACTGGTCATTTTCAAGGAAATGGCCACATACCGTATTTTACGGACTATAAGATGCTACAGACTATAAGACGCACCTTAATTTTTAAGCAATTTAAAAAAAAAAAAAAAACATTTTATTAATTTCGAGTATAAGACGCACCTGAGTTTTGGAGGCAATTTTTTTAAGAAAAAAGTGCGTCTTATACTCCGTAAAATAGGGTAATTGATTAATTGTCATTAATTGATTCAGTGCCAAACGAGAAGTAGGTTTCAACCAATCATGGTGCACAATGAAATTAACAAATATTTTAATGTAAGCGTAAAGGTCTCATGTGGCGATATATTATCTCTCCGCACTGAATCAGTGAAACTGTACAAAATGAACATACAAGTAATTATTGGTGCACTGACAACTTAATTTGTTTCAGAATGTTTGATGTGGGAGGTCAGAGATCAGAGAGGAAGAAATGGATCCATTGTTTTGAAGGTGTGACAGCCATTATTTTCATTGTGGCCATGAGTGAATATGACCTCACACTGGCAGAAGACCAGGAAATGGTGAGCTATAAAATAAATAAGAAAACCCATGTTTTTGTTTGCCACATTTTTTGCTATCTGTTGTGTTTTGTAATTCCTTTTGAGGCATGGATTTTTTTTTTTTTAAATTCCTATGATTCCAGGTAAACACAGGCTAAAATGCCTATGACTCCAGGTCAACACAGGCTAAAATGCCTGTGACTCTAGGTCAACACAGGCTAAAATGCCTGTGACTCCAGGTCAACACAGGCTAAAATGCCTATGACTCCAGGTCAACACAGGCTAAAATGCCTGTGACTCTAGGTCAACACAGGCTAAAATGCCTATGACTCTAGGTCAACACAGGATAAATGGCCTATGACTCCAGGTCAACACAGGCTAAAATGGGAACCAGGAATTTCCTAAGAAGTAAAAGCAGCTGGTATGACATCATCCACATCTCTCATTAAATACTGATTAGCCCAAAAACATTTGGCTATTACCACATACCCAGTACACCTGATGACATGAAAAGAGGTCTCTTTACTTACTTGTTTGCCATTGTGATGTCTGTATGTTGGTATTTAGTAAATTGACATTCACAAGTTTGTTCAATCTTGAGAAACAAGGTATCAGATTTATTCAGTGAAGTGACTGTACCTTATTAAAAACCATAGTGTCTGATTTACTCCACCCTCCGGTTATTTTCTTTCTTGGAGGAGTTGAGGGGAGAAGATAGTGGATTCTTCTGCCTTTTATCTCTAAATGGAGCCAACTGATGCTAAGTCCTCCTATTCTTGCTGTCTCCAGAGCTCCTTCCATGTATTCCCCATTATTATTTGTCCTTTCATCTTAATTTGCTGAATTGTTTTCTCTCTCTCTCTCTCTCTCTTCCCCCCCCCCCCCCCCCCCCCCCCCCCCCCCCCCCTCCCGTAGTCTTGCTCACGATTGGTTGGATTTGGGGGTAAAGTTTTCAGCAATATCAGGTAGCCAGCCTTGTGCCATCTCTCCTTGGCCACCTCTTAAGATATGTATGGTCTGCTGGTTCGTCTGTTATTTCAATATATGTTACACATTTGGGTGAATGAGGTGTATGACTCCATGTGAATACATTCCATTTACTTCTCGTAAATGACTTACTTCTCGTAGAGCATTCAGAATGTCTGCCTGGTCCATGGTACGTCTGCCTTCCACAGTAGCCCTACCTGCAAGCCTGTCAGCCTATCATTCCCTTGTACACCCGCATGCCCTGGTACTAAAGTTGAAACTAATCTTTGCCAGTCGAGACCGCTCCAGAGACAGCAGCCACTCTCTTCGGACCCACCCCATCTCTATCCTCCTGAGCATATTCATTGAGTCACTAAGGACACATGCCCGATTGAATGTCTGTGTCTCGAGCCATGTTATTGCTTTACTTACTGCCATGACTTCCATAGTTAGGCTGCTTGTGGTCAAAGCAAAAGCCCCAGACTCTTCCTTCACAATTTTCCCTCCGGCCTGAGCCGTAAAGGCCCATGAACTTCTCACTCCTCAGACGACCAACCCACCCATGTAAATGACAGCATCATCCTCTAAAGAATTCTCGAATATCAGAGCTTGTACTTCCGCCTCCACAGCAGCTGGATTTTCTTGTCTGCATTTCCTGTGTAGTTGGATGCACACTGAAAAGGATGTACAGAACTCTGCTGGCACTTGTACCCACTCCTCGCCAGGTTCTAAGTCCTCTAGTGAACACACCTGCTGAAGAATGTCTTCGGCTTGACCCATCCACGACTTTCCTCTTTTTAACCTGCTGCCCTTTCCCTTCTTAATCTTGCTATGCAGTGGATGTTGTGTGTTTGTTTTGACTCTGAGGTAGGCACGTGCTTGGCAAATTTGTATTCTGTCCGTCATGGTTGGAAAATCAAGAAGGTAGCGCATCACCCTTCCGGTGAAGGAAAAGTTGTAGAAAAGATACTAGCTCTGGATATGACACACATTGATAAAACCGTTATTAGCTTAACTAGAAAGGTCTTTATCTGGAATTTACAAGGCAAAAGAAAGTTAGGAGGACTGAAAACTCATGGAGAACAGAGTTAGGAAACAGATGAGTAATATAAAAAAATATGGAGGGAACTAAAGGGATAGGAGAGCTGTGAATGAAATTGTTTTAAAATCGATGCTCCACTAGAGGGTAAAATGCAAACGAAGAAGAAGAAACTATTGCCTATTGTTCTATATATACATCTGCATATCACTCCTACATCTTCATATGCACTAAGTCATAGAATAATGAGTTTGTTTTCCTGCTGCTTTTCCTTTTAAAAAGAATATCTGGTACCAATTTGCATAGAGAGGGTTGACTCTAGAACAGCTAGGTCGACTCCAGACTTGTGAACAGTGAGAAGAAACTCCCATCTTGCCAGTAGGAGGGATAGCGAATAAGAAAGGTCTTGACTGCAGCAGGATACGACAACATAATATGACACAAGGGATTCTGCAGAGAAATAAGAAGCACAAACTTTTGTACATGCTTTGCAAGGACCACAGGCTGGGTTAACAGAAACCACAGATCATGTAATCTCATTTGTTGGATGAATGGGAAATGTATTTGGAAAATAAATGTATATAATAACAATGATGGAAAGTAATAATAAATATGCAAGACGTCCGACATCTCATTTACCTTTGTCCAGAACAACTCAAACTTGACTAATAAACAATTCTTAAGTAAAAAAGAAAACATGTGAACATCTAACACCCTTAGGAGGAATCAACCATGCATAATAACCTCTTTTTGATGTTTGAGTCTCCTTCTAAACAATATGGAACACAATATTTTTTCCACTATTCTTCATATCTTATGTTTCATGCCAGAGCGGGAAGATGAGAAAAGGAAACTTCTGGAAACATCTGTCACTACATAGACAAGCATCATCTTTACATATGTAATAGAACAGCCACAGAGCTTTTGTAATAGACTGGTTTGATTAAACTTGTCTAGGGGCAGAGTAGATCAGAGGTTTGTCTCACAGTGTTGACTACTTGGACTTTTAGAAAATAAGTAAACAGGATGATATAACCCCTCCTAATCATGGGGTAGTGGATCTACCCTTTTCAGACAAGGGTGGAAAGCTCGGAGGACACATGTGTACATTGAACAGGATAAAAATCTCTGGCCAGTTTGACCCCAAAAAAAATCAGGCCAAATAGGCTGTTGTCTAGGCAACATTTCTAAATGAGAAAAGCTACCCCTAATAAATGTACAGCATGAATGATTCTGTTACACAGACATGTGTACCTCACTGGTGCTACTGTACTGTGCTTATATTCCCCTTGTGTGATTTATGGGAAGGGATTAAAGCACTTACGGAGATATCTACTTGCATCAAATATGATCCTGTACAAACCAAACTAAATGAGACCCCTTACAAACCAAACCAAATGAGATTCTTTACAAACCAAACCAAATGAGAATATTAAACATATGATATTTTACTACATTAAAATGTGATTTTCAGAATTGAATAATTGAGAGCATGAAGCTGTTTGATTCAACCTGCAACAGGTAATGGTTTATTGACAGATCTGTTGCCCCCAAACTGTCACAGAAGTTTCATAAATAATTGGAGAACTGTTATCTTCTTTATTGTAGACCATCAAACAACAATCTGTATATATTTAAGGAAATTAGCAGTCATCTTGAACTGTTTGACATCTCTATAAGGCTTGTCTTTAAATGGAGTGGGCGTAGGCCAAAATGATTTTCTCAGTTCTGCATATATTGGACACACTTGCAGCAAACGTTCACCAATAATTGTATGAATTCTATGGTTATATTCATCAGTGTATTAAAAAGATTGGTATAGCAGCCTCTTATGTCTTGTGTGGAGTCTGAAAATTGCTTCTTGCTCACTCCAGTGGAGTTGGTAAGATGCATCATGTTTCTGTTGTCCTGGATGCTCTGCTTTCCACTTGGTTCTATAAGCGCTTATTGTAAACCTCTTGGCATCACCATAGGTTATGTCTATATCAGGCTGAGGTAGTCCTTCCTTAGTCCTTTGCCATTTTGTCAGCCCCTTTGTTCAGATATGTTGCAATGAGACAGGATCTGTTGTATTACAATTCTTTTAGATTTCCAAAATAGTCCAGTGTGTGCTACTTTTGGTTCCACTAGTTCTGCACTGTTTTTGCTCCTTATTATTGAGACAACTGACTTCACAACCATGAAGATATCATTACTTTGGAGAAGTTTTATTAAACTTGCTGGTACTGTAGCCTAAGGGCAGTGAATGCCTTTCACAATTCCCTGACATCCTAAGTCGAGGGTTTGAAGTCAGCTGCAGAGGATTGGAAGCAGCCTTTTAATGGCGTGGGCCTCAGTTGTTCAAAAAAGCAACGGCAAATTCTGAACATTCGAATTGCCTAGTAAATCAGAAACAGCAGGGGAAATATTGGGGTTGATTGCGACTTCTTGTAAAGGACATGCAACTAACTTTATTAAACATATGTTATTCTGTTACATGAACATTGTTGTTTTTTCCCCTCCAGAACCGCATGATGGAGAGCATGAAGCTGTTTGATTCAATTTGCAACAACAAATGGTTTACTGAAACATCAATCATCCTTTTCCTCAACAAGAAAGATTTGTTTGAAGAGAAGATTAAAAAATCTGCTCTGACCATTTGTTTTCCAGAGTATACGGGTATGTTTTCTTTCACCTGATCTTGCCATTAACTGATTCATAACCCAAGCAAACAAGTAGGTTTGGACCAAACAAAACTGGATAGCGGAAAATGGGTGTGCGACAGTAATGACTTAAAAGTTGTTACTAACGGGAGTCTCCGTGGCGAAGTGGTCAAGCCATTTGATTCGGGCTCCGAAGGTTGTGGGTTCGATTCCGGGCCACGTCCTTCGGTTCACGAATGAAATTTTTCGGAGACTCAGCGCTGCGGAAAGAGACTGAGCCATATGGGATAAAACTCGGTGCAATGAATTCCTCAGGCTCAAAGACACCTCTGCCATACACCGCAAGGTACTATATTGGCAGTAAATGACAGTTTTATGACTATGGTTGCAGACATATACTATATATCAAATTTATCAAATGAAAGGGGTTGCATTCAACAGTATAAATTATATTTAGCTCTTTAACACTTCTGTGTAACTGCAGCTGACAGCATATTTGTTGGTGTGTATAAGTTTCATCTTGCTGAAGACTACTTTTGCCATGGCTATTTCTATTCTAATCTCTGCAAGACATCTTTATTCAGATGTCATGACTGTTTCAAGATAGTGGTACTGATTCACCTATTGAAGAATTGTCTTATTTACATTGGATGTTAACTGTGCACAATGTACTATTTATAAATCGCTCTATGCTCTAACAGAATTACATACAATTAGACAATATATGCATATTACAATATGTGCAATTCTGATGCACACACTAGGACCTCCATAAGGTTCTGTGAACTTCGTGACCTGAGCTGAGTATTCTACTGTGAATAAAACAGGAAGAGACTGATGCTGTAATAGATTATTTCTAATGCAGTAATGATGATCCTTAAATTCAATTAATAAGTCATTCTTAAGTAAACATTTAAATGTAAACATTCTTAAGTTTTAATTTCTTACCAGTCACAGGCGCAACAAAATAGATCTTTCCCTTGTAAGTTTATAACTCAAATAGTGTTCTCAGTGAGTAATGATGGTTTTATTCAAACCGTGTAAGGAACTGATAGGAAGTTGTAAATGTCACAATATAATATTGCTATATTGTCCACTTATAGACTGTTCCAGTCTAGGGTCAGTGGATGGGTAGAATGCCCTGCTTGAGCTGGTTATATCTCTGCTAGCACAGTGGGTGTCAGCAGTTACATATCAAGGTGGCTACCCAGAGAGTGTTGTAGGACAGTTAGCTGTTAAATTATCAATGTATGATCAAAAGTCAGTACTAGTAAGCCTTTCAGACACTTCCAGTCTGAGATAGGTCTAACCAACCAGCTCTGGAACGACCTGAGTGGCTACCCAGAGAGTGTTGTAGGACAGTTAGCTGTTAAATTATCCATGTATGATCAAAAGTCAGTACTAGTAAGCCTTTCAGACTCTTCCAGCCTGAGATAGGTCTAACCAACCAGCTCTGGGACGACCTGAGTGGCTACCCAGAGAGTGTTGTAGGACAGTTAGCTGTTAAATTATCCATGTATGATCAAAAGTCAGTGCTAGTAAGCCTTTCAGACACTTCCAGCCTGAGATAGGTCTAACCAACCAGCTCTGGGACGACCTGAGTGGCTACCCAGAGAGTGTTGTAGGACAGTTAGCTGTTAAATTATCCATGTATGATCAAAAGTCAGTACTAGTAAGCCTTTCAGACTCTTCCAGCCTGAGATAGGTCTAACCAACCAGCTCTGGGACGACCTGAGTGGCTACCCAGAGAGTGTTGTAGGACAGTTAGCTGTTAAATTATCCATGTATGATCAAAAGTCAGTACTAGTAAGCCTTTCAGACACTTCCAGCCTGAGAAAGGTCTAACCAACCAGCTCTGGGACGACCAGAGTGGCTACCCAGAGAGTGTTGTAGGACAGTTAGCTGTTAAATTATCTGTCTTAAAGTGCCTGTCCTCTAAATCCCACGGGACCGTACACTCAAAGCAACTTAAATTGAACTCGTCAAGAACAGATCAGAACAACAAAACATGTTCTATCTTACCAACAGGATCATGAACATATGGCAGACTCAAATCGAGCAAGCGAAAGACGTACTTTTATTCCGCCGCAGGACAAAATATATAACTCTTGTAGAAACGTGAGCTGATCCCTATACGCAGGATCGGCGCTCACTTAAATAACATCTACTTACGAGCTCCGAGTCCAGCTCGCTGCCCTTGAGGCTTAATTATCCAAATCCTCAGTTCAACTGATTAAATAAAAGTCTAGGTATCCGCACCCGGTCTTTCTACTGTTGTGTTGTCTTTAATACATTCCTCTCCGGACTCCCAGCTGCTTCATCACGAAATTACCGCCTCCAGGTGTCACCTTCACACGGAGCCTTTTAGAAACACATCCTTTCGAATCCACAATTCACAGCGTCCCCCGTTGCCGTCCAATGACGTTGATTTCCTTTCCTTGGTTTCTCATATGTGTCGTCCAGTTTTGTGACTGTCTGGGAAAATCCAGTAAGGTCTCTTCTTTATACTTGGTGGCGCGTGTTCCGTTATGTGGCATTATCCATGTATGATCAAAAGTCAGTATTAGTAAGCCTTTCAGACTCTTCCAGCCTGAGATAGGTCTAACCAACCAGCTCTGGGACGACTGAGTGGCTACCCAGAGTAGTGTTGTAGGACAGTTAGCTGTTAAATTATCCATGTATGATCAAAGTCAGTACTAGTAAGCCTTTCAGACTCTCCAGCCTGAGATAGGTCTAACCAACCAGCTCTGGGACGACCTGAGTGGCTACCCAGAGAGTGTGTGTAGGGACAGTTAGCTGTTAATTATCCATGTATGATCAAAAGTCAGTGCTAGTAAGCCTTTCAGACACTTCCAGCCTGAGAGAGGTCTAACCAACCAGCTCTGGGACGACCTGAGTGGCTACCCAGAGAGTGTTGTAGGACAGTTAGCTGTTAAATTATCCATGTATGATCAAAAGTCAGTACTAGTAAGCCTTTCAGACACTTCCAGTCTGAGATAGGTCTAACCAAACCAGCTCTGGGACGACCTGAGTGGCTACCCAGAGAGTGTTTGTAGGACAGTTAGCTGTTAATTATCCATGTATGATCAAAAAGTCAGTACCAGTAAGCCTTTCAGACCACTTCCCGCCCTGAGATAGGTCTAACCAACCAGCTCTGGGAACGACCTGAGTGGCTACCCAGAGAGTGTTGTAGGACAGTTAGCTGTTAAATTATCCATGTATGATCAAAAGTCAGTACTAATAAGCCTTTCAGATACTTCCAGCCTCAGATAGGTCTAACCAGCCAGCTCTGGGACGACCTGAGTGGCTACCCAGAGAGTGTTGTAGGACAGTTAGCTGTTAAATTATCCATGTATGATCAAACGTCAGTACTAGTAAGCCTTTCAGACTCTTCCAGCCTGAGATAGGTCTAACCAACCAGCTCTGGACGACCTGAGTGGCTACCCAGAGAGTGTTGTAGGACAGTTAGCTGTTAAATTATCCATGTATGATCAAAAGTCAGTACTAGTAAGCCTTCAGACTCTTCCAGCCTGAGATAGGTCTAACCAACCATCTTCTGGGACGACCTGAGTGGCTACCCAGAGAGTGTTGTAGGACAGTTAGCTGTTTAAATTATCCATGTATGATCAAAAGTCAGTACTAGTAAGCCTTTCACGACACTTCCAGCCTGAGATAGGTCTAACCAACCAGCTCTGGGACGACCTGAGTGGCTACCCAGAGAGTGTTGTAGGACAGTTAGCTGTTAAATTATCCATGTATGATCAAAAGTCAGTACTAGTAAGCCTTTCAGACACTTCCAGCCTGAGATAGGTCTAACCAACCAGCTCTGGGACGACCTGAGTGGCTACCCAGAGAGTGTTGTAGGACAGTTAGCTGTTAAATTATCCATGTATGATCAAAAGTCAGTACTAGTAAGCCTTTCAGATACTTCCAGCCTGAGATAGATCTAACCAGCCAGCTCTGGGACGACCTGAGTGGCTACCCAGAGAGTGTTGTAGGACAGTTAGCTGTTAAATTATCCATGTATGATCAAAAGTCAGTACTAATAAGCCTTTCAGACACTTCCAGCCTCAGATAGGTCTAACCAACCAGCTCTGGGACGACCTGAGTGGCTACCCAGAGAGTGTTGTAGGACAGTTAGCTGTTAAATTATCCATGTATGATCAAAAGTCAGTACTAGTAAGCCTTTCAGACTCTTCCAGCCTGGGATAGATCTAACCAGCCAGCTCTGGAACTGATACATGACAACATGGATGACCATCTTTGACAATGACGGGTACAGAAGAGACATAAACATAACTGCTGTAATTGTAATCAATGAATTGGTATATATATATTCATTATCATCATAATGTGTTATAAAGCTGTTCCTTTACAGAACATCACTCTCATCATAGTCCCACAAAAATATTCTTGATCTGTTGCCAGTTCTCCTGCCTCATACATGTTCATGCCCAAGGTGTCTGCAGTGTCCTGTATCTGCTGGTTATCCCATGGCACTTGTTCCAGTAATTGTGCCTTCCATCACAGTGTCCTGTATCTGCTGGTCATCCCATGCCACTTGTGCCAGTAATTGTGCCTTCCATCACAGTGTCCTGTATCTGCTGGTCATCCCATGCCACTTGTGCCAGTAATTGTGCCTTCCATCACAGTGTCCTGTATCTGCTGGTCATCCCATGCCACTTGTGCCAGTAATTGTACCTCCCATCACAGTGTCCTGTATCTGCTGGTCATCCCATGCCACTTGTGCCAGTAATTGTGCCCTCCATCACAGTGTCCTGTATCTGCTGGTCATCCCATGCCACTTGTGCCAGTAATTGTACCTCCCATCACAGTGTCCTGTATCTGCTGGTCATCCCATGCCACTTGTGCCAGTAATTGTGCCCTCCATCACAGTGTCCTGTATCTGCTGGTCATCCCATGCCACTTGTGCCAGTAATTGTGCCTTCCATCACAGTGTCCTGTATCTGCTGGTCATCCCATGCCACTTGTGCCAGTAATTGTGCCTTCCATCACAGTGTCCTGTATCTGCTGGTCATCCCATGCCACTTGTGCCAGTAATTGTGCCTTCCATCACAGTGTCCTGTATCTGCTGGTCATCCCATGCCACTTGTGCCAGTAATTGTGCCCTCCATCACAGTGTCCTGTATCTGCTGGTCATCCCATGCCACTTGTGCCAGTAATTGTCCCCTCCATCACAGTGTCCTGTATCTGCTGGTCATCCCATGCCACTTGTGCCAGTAATTGTGCCTCCCATCAGTGTCCTGTATCTGCTGGTCATCCCATGCCACTTGTTCCAGTAATTGTGCCTCCCATCACAGTGTCCTGTATCTGCTGGTCATCCCATGCCACTTGTGCCAGTAATTGTACCTCCCATCACAGTGTCCTGTATCTGCTGGTCATCCCATGCCACTTGTGCCAGTAATTGTGCCCTCCATCACAGTGTCCTGTATCTGCTGGTCATCCCATGCCACTTGTGCCAGTAATTGTGCCCTCCATCACAGTGTCCTGTATCTGCTGGTCATCCCATGCCACTTGTGCCAGTAATTGTGCCCTCCATCACAGTGTCCTGTATCTGCTGGTCATCCCATGCCACTTGTGCCAGTAATTGTACCTCCCATCTCAGTGTCCTGTATCTGCTGGTCATCCCATGCCACTTGTGCCAGTAATTGTACCTCCCATCACAGTGTCCTGTATCTGCTGGTCATCCCATGCCACTTGTGCCAGTAATTGTACCTCCCATCACAGTGTCCTGTATCTGCTGGTCATCCCATGTCACTTGTGCCAGTAATTGTACCTCCCATCACAGTGTCCTGTATCTGCTGGTCATCCCATGCCACTTGTGCCAGTAATTGTACCTCCCATCACAGTGTCCTGTATCTGCTGGTCATCCCATGCCACTTGTGCCAGTAATTGTGCCTCCCATCACAGTGTCCTGTATCTGCTGGTCATCCCATGCCACTTGTGCCAGTAATTGTGCCTCCCATCACAGTGTCCTGTATCTGCTGGTCATCCCATGCCACTTGTGCCAGTAATTGTGCCTCCCATCACAGTGACAACATCATGATATGTAATATGACCAAAGTATTTCAGTGTCTGAAACATGATGTGGTTTATGAGCCAGTTTCCTGTGATGTTTAATCTGGTAGAATGTATGTATATTAACAGTTATTTATACTAGAATCATCTGAAACAGTCTAAATTATAATTGAGCTTACTTGTAAAATGGAATCTTGGTGTTACAATGGTTAGTTAGTGATCTGGAATCATGAATATTGTGTATTATTCCACCAGGTGCAAACACATATGAGGAGGCAGCTGCCTATATACAGCTTCAGTTTGAGAACCTCAACAAGAAGAAAGACACCAAAGAGATATATTCACACTTCACCTGTGCTACAGACACCAACAATGTACAATTTGTGTTTGATGCTGTCACCGACGTCATTATTAAGAACAACTTAAAGGACTGCGGTCTTTTCTAGATGGGACAGGTATGAATTCCTGCACTTAAATACAATCTGTCTCAAAGATCTGGATTCAGAGGCACAATTAATAACATTGTTTTCAAATATAAGGCATATTACTCTCTGTGACAAAGGGGTTAAGGACACAATTTGTAATCCCACGTACCATGTTCAAAACATATCTGCGGGCGATTTGGCAGCAGAACGCCTTGCGTATGTTTTTTTTTTATTAACATGGTATGGGTGCCGGTCGTTCAGAAAGCAATGGTATCTTCTATATTTCTGAAATTATTTTCACGATACAGGGAAAACAAGATCTGGAGACATTACACATCCCTGTCTCACACCTCTCTTAATAGGCTGATATTGACCTAATTCATTATCAATTCTTATGGCAGCTTGTTGCTTCCAATATATGTTTTTTACAAGTCTAAGGTCTTTTCCACCAATTTGTAGATCTTCAAGCATCCTTATCATGTCGACATGTCTCACTTTATCGAAAGTCATCAGTCTTTACCAGGCACACAATGTTCATAATGTATAGAGAGATATCAAGTAGAATGGTTTGGTTATCTGATGTGTGTTAACCCTGAAAATATGCCCCTGTTTACATTTAGATGCAGATGGACTGACAACATCATAGATATTCTGTAATGGCAAGGAGTCTCAGAAACATGAACAACACACCTAACACAAGAGTGAATACTCAAACATCTAAGCGTAGATAGACCTAACACAGGAGAGAAAATTCATTTATCTGGATGCACAAGGACCTAACATAAGGGAGAAAGCTAAATCATCTAGATGCACAAGGACCTATTACAAGAAAGAAAACTCGGTCATCTAGATGCACAAGGACCTAAACATAAGAGAGACAACTCAATCATCAAGATGCAGAAGGCCCTAACACAGGAGAGAACACTCATTTATCTAGATTTATGAGGACCTAATACAAGAGACAAAATTCAAACATCTTTATGCATTTCCATGGGACTGTTTATACCCCACCCCCTTTTTATATCTCTTTCTCTGTCTTTTCTTTGCCTCTTCTACACAATCTCTTTTTCATTGCCTCTGAACCTTCCCCTGATCTTCTTTCTCTATTGCTGTCTGTCTTCTCTCCACTCTGTCTTTAACTGTCTCTGTTTGATTTATCTCTCTCCATTTTATTCCTTCCTCCTGTGTCTTTCACTATCTTTTTCTCCCTTACCCTTCTCTCTATCACTCTTCTTCATCCCCTCAAATCTTTCACTGTCTGATCACCCCTCCTTCCTCTTTCCTTCCCCCCCCCACCCCCACTCCCAAACCCCTCTCATTCTGTCTGACATCCCCATCTCTCTCTCTCTCTCTCTCTCTCTCTCTCTCTCTCTCTCTCTCTCTCTCTCTCTCTCTCTCTCTCTCTCTCTCTCTCTCTCTCTCTCTCTCTCTCTCTCTCCCCTCTAAATAATAAGTATTATTATCTATTGTCTGTTATTGTCATTACATTAAGATATAATCAACCCTTGCCACTTATTGAAACAAAACATTTTCTTCTATCCCTTGTATAGCCAACCAAGATTACATCAATGACTCCCTGCACAACAGAACATAGAAATCCACAAATGGACTCATGGTCATCCTAGTCATGAAATACAGTAATGACATGGCCATGTTTTGAGCTGTGAAGTGTTGCCTATTGCTTACAGAGACCTTATCCAGTCATTAGTTCAGCCTTTGTCATGATTCACATTCTGCCAGATGCTATTTCTCATTTATGTTACAGTATTGGCCTTGTGCTAAGTCCATATTTTGGGAGATGTTGTTTCTCGTATGTGTACAGTGAAAATCTATGTTTACTAATAGGCAACCAACTGATGTTTTGTTTTTGCAGCATAGCTTTGTAGTATGAGAAGAGGCTACAAATGTAGACCACATCTCATTGTTATCATGTAACCATTGACGGGATCAAGTAGAGAGACTGCTGGACAGTAACTCACTGAATTACCATATTTTCTCAATCTGCTATGACAGGTTGTTTAATCCAAAGACTGACATGAAGAGTTAAAAATATCACTCCACCATTCTTTGTGTTGGTTCACTCTTTTGATCGTGAGCACCGTCCACTTGCTTGCTACACCTAGTGAGTGCACTGGAATGATTTTGTGTGAGGATTAAATTTTTCCTATTATCAGTGTCCCTCACCATCAGGCCAACCCTTTCCTACTTCTGAGATA
This sequence comes from Cepaea nemoralis, assembly GCA_014155875.1. NCBI lineage: Eukaryota > Metazoa > Mollusca > Gastropoda > Stylommatophora > Helicidae > Cepaea > Cepaea nemoralis. The sequence goes on from JACEFZ010027669.1 coordinate 45,537, forward strand.
CTTGTAATTTATGCCCCCTAGTCTAAAGTGAGAAGTCAGTATGTAAGTCCACCTGACTGGCATGTCAACAGAGAGAGAGTGTTTAATTGTGTGAAACTGCTCACCCTCACCAACTTCCACTACACCATGGATCTAATCTTGTAACTGTCAACAGAGAGAGTTTAATTGTGGGAAACTTCTCACCCTCACCAACTTCCATTACACCATGGATCTAATCTTGTAACTGTCAACAGAGAGAGTTTAATTGTGGGAAACTTCTCACCCTCACCAACTTCCACTACACCATGGATCTAATCTTGTAACTGTCAACAGAGAGAGTTTAATTGTGTGAAACTTCTCACCCTCACCAAACTCCACTACACCATGGATCTAATCTTGTAACTGTCAACAGAGAGAGAGTTTAATTGTGTGAAACTTCTCACCCTCACCAACCTCCACTACACCATGGATCTAATCTTGTAACTGTGAACAGAGAGAGTTTAATTGTGTGAAACTTCTCACCCCCACCAACCTCCACTACACCATGGATCTAATCTTGTAACTGTCAACAGAGAGAGTTTAATTGTGGGAAACTTCTCACCCTCACCAACCTCCACTACACCATGGATCTAATCTTGTAACTGTCAACAGAGAGAGTTTAATTGTGTGAAACTTCTCACCCTCACCAACCTCCACTACACCATGGACCTAATCTTGTAACTGTCAACAGAGAGAGTTTAATTGTGTGAATCTTCTCACCCTCACCAACCTCCACTACACCATGGATCTAATCTTGTAAATGTCCTTTAACTTATTCTGGATAAATCAATGTGGCAGTTTCCTCCTACTTTCCACATACGCACATGATGCTTACATACTGTAAATATTCTGTTGTGGATAGCCTTTTCCCTAGACTGAAAAGTATATAATAATTGTTGTCTCCAATATTCCTTGTTTTATTGTTAGTTTTTAAAAAAAAGGATAACTGTAGTGAAATGACCGGTTGCTATAAAGGTGCGAAGTATTAGACTTAAAATACTAGATGCTGCCGTAATAAGGTGAGGTGCCTGGTTCACTTTCTCATCAACTTTCGTGGCCAGAAATTTAGCTGCTACTCAGATTTATAAACCTGAATTGCCACAAGAGTTAATTTGGCGGGGAAAGAGCCACTTCTACCAGATCTGAGGTTTGAACTTTGGAGGGCTGTAATAAGCAAGGGGGATAACCAGTACATGGTGCAGCAGTTACCCAGTGGCTAGCACCTTCACAGGAATGGCATTGGGCTGCCAAGAGTAGACAACTCTGTAGCTTTATGGTCAACCACAGCAACTTTTATTGGAAGGAAATAATAGATCTGGATGAAGACTTTAAATGTCAGTGCTATTGCTAGTGCTATGTCATCTCTATATTTAACGTATTGCCTGGTTGTATATTGTTGGTTTTCCTGGGTTGTATAATATTGGTTTACCTGGTTGTATAATGTTCGTATACCTGGTAGCTACAAGCAGTTTCTGGCCAGGAAAAATGTTCTCTTTGACTGATTATTTTTTCACCCCCCCCCCCCCCCCCCCCCCCAAAAAAAATAATCAAGTATTATGTTATATTTATATAACACAGCTCAGGATCTTATATAACATGGCTGGATAGCTGACATATCACAGGAATCTTGATATAACACATCTGGGGAAGTGACACAACATGGAGATCTAATATAACACAGAGGTCTCATATAAAACAGATATCTGATAGAACACAGAGGGGAATCGTATGTCTATGCTTGTCCATGGTTAGAGATTGGTTGGTCAGGACTTAGCACATCCACATCATCTGTTTTCACATGTTCAGGGTTAGGCTTAATAGATCAGGAGCCAACTTGTACATACAGGGAATTTGGCATGTGTAATGAACAGGAGGCTAACACTACTTTTCATGCATTGTTTTGATTGTAAAATAATTTATTTTAACACATTTTGCTACCAAAGCAGCAATGTTTGTTAATTTTACTTTTAAATAAACATTTTTGATATCATTTTGTACATCCAAGTTTCTATTCTTGCTATACACACATTTAGCTCTGAAAGGTCACTAGGCTAGCATTTTGGGGTTGTTATTTTCAAGCTTTTTGTGATGGGAGACCTGTATATGTGATCAGTCATTGTTACAAAATGTGTGCACCTGAACCAACAAAGTCAGAAGATGTTGGACTAATTGGCACAGGACTAGAAAGCTGCCAGCTTCACACTACAACTGATTCAGTTCAGTTCAGTTCAGTTCAGCTGAGATGAATGGCCCCGTTCAACATTCGACTATATCGATTTGGTTGTATTTGGGGCCTTTATAGTGTCTCTCGCTTTTCTTTTGTATGATGCTGCTTGTTTCTGCTTCCTTGAAATAGTTGAGTGTACAATTGATGCCATGCACCATCCTATATGTGACCCATGCTGGAATAGGTGCATAGCAAATGTTGATCACAGGAGAAGGAAAGCAAAACTTGTTTGAGTTACATTCTGTGTATAATGTTGAAGTATTCCATGTACAGCCGTGTGTAACAACAAAATATCAGGTAAAACACTGACCATCCAAATGTAGCTGTGTAGTAACCTCAAAGAGAACAATCCAACACCAACAATGGGAAATAGTCATTTGATATATGGTGGTAACCCCATATTTCTAACCCATCTGCATTCAGTGCGTGATGTGGTCTGTATCATGACAACCCCCTTTATTTCACAGGATAGACCCTGGTACCCATTTTTTTTTTTGTGTGTGTCGCATGTTCCTTACGGGACATTGCAGTCAACACCAGCATTTTTCAGCTGCCGTTGATGTTCTAGGCAAGATTACGTTCAGTAGTTTGCCCTTGCTTTCTGAGCGACCGGCTCACATACCCCCGTAAGTTACCAGCGCGACGCGAACTGCTGCCGATTCTCATACCCATTTTAAACCAGATCAATTTTGAAGCCCAGCTCAGTGAATTGAAATCCCCCAGTAGAAGAGGATTTAAACACATGACCCCCTAGGCATATTGGCAAGCTGGCCAAACATTGCTCTACGGCTGATTCCAACTTGATGGGAGATATTAGATAAACAAATTCACAAATCTGTCATGCAGTATTTTTAAAATCTTAGACATGTCATTTTTCATATCTTCATTTCTAATTTTCCACGTAGAATATGTTTAGACCATCTGTAAACACAATTCTGATAATAGCTGGGTTGTTTTTAAAATTTGTTTATAAATTATTATTCAGCATTTGGTTTTAATTTAGTTGTGAAATGTTTCAAAATACCGTTACTTACAATTATTTAATCTCTTTTCTTACATTATTCTTCCATTTTTATTGGATGTCAATTTTTTGTTAATTTTCAAGACTCTTGCATGTAATAAATGAAACAATTGTGTGAAAACTGGTGTTACAAAAGGGAACCTATAGAAATGTAATCAAAAACTTTTATTTTATAAGATTCTGTTTTTTTTTTTGTACTCTTGTTTTTACACTTATCACAACATGTGAAATCTTTCAGAACTAGGTTTTTAAAATACTAGATTTCTTAAAATCTGTACACAGTCATAGGACATTTCTGACAAATTTGTGTGTGACAAATGTTTATGGTTCCGTTTGTGTCATTCCTTGTGATTCCAATGACACTTCATGATTATAATCATGTAGATAATTACTTTTTGTTTAAAAATGTGTTTGGTATATGTGATATTTTATACCATATCTTTGATTATTTGTATTCAAATGTGCATTTCATTTAATGTTAAGATAATCAGAGATAGGGACAGTGCTTATTTTTGTGCGGTGCTAGAAACGTGTTTGTGATTAGTACTGTTTGGTGTTATTTGCTTCTGAAGATCATCTAACTTTTATACTTGTATTCTTGGATGGTTCTCACACAATAGCTTACAGTCTCTGTCTACTCAAGAGTTATATGAAGGTCAGTTTTAGTCTCTTTTTTTTGACACAATGTTGCACTCATATTGTATCTGCTTGCCTGCCTGCCTGCCAACCTACCTACCTACCTAACTACATCTCTATCTGTCTGTCTGTCTGTCTACATACATGTCTATCTGTCTGTCTAGATTTGATAACCTGAGATCAGTGAGATGCCTCATAGATAATTTTAGCCCCAGACTTCTGGTAGAAGATTCCTGCACTACCACAGATGCCCTTGGTCACGCAATACTTGTAAAACAAATTAGAAGTTCCATATTATGTTGCATCAATTGTGATACAGAAATACTGGTAATAAAATGTCCTTCACTTCCAGACGTTTTAAAAAGTATAATATTTGGTGTTTATTACTATCACGGCGGTTTTATTGTCCCTAGTCTCTGCTGGGTGGAATTCTTGCTCTGGTCTCCTTTAGGTGGATGTCTTGTCCAGCTTTTCACTGAGTGGATTTCTTGCTGTCACAAATCAGTGTACATATTAGAATATTTATTTCATTTAATATTTTACCTTTGATTTTCTGCTACACGTAATGACATCAAGCATCTCTGTCAGAAAAATATATCATGGCTTCCTGGTTTTAGCATTCTTGAGCTGCCTGATTAAAACCATTGTACATATTCTTTTTACAAAGTAATTATTTGTTGTATATTGTTGAGTTCATTATCTGCTTGTCCAACTTTATAATGGGTGACTTCTTTCTTAATTTATTGCAGTCTGTGTTTTATTTGCATGCTGGCCAATCTTCCATGCCTGATACATAAGCATGTTTTTTCATTGTTGTGTGTTCATTCATTAAATGTAGTTTCATGCTATACTTGTTGCTATGTCTTTTATGTTAAAGCTGAAATGAATTGTTTTAACATGGAGTCTACTACTTAAAGCCTGTACAAATATAGCAGAATATTGCTTATAGATAGTATACATTTATTTAATGACAGTTTGAAAATTATGTAGCATAAATCACTTATGGGGTAGTTATTGATCCTACAACATAATCCAATTTGTTGAGTAGTAGGAGAAATAAAACATGTGAAATGAGATAGGTATAATAAAGGATCCTTGTCCACACCTATTAGATTTTGGGTATATGATGTTATGCTGATATATTAAGACCGATCAACACTTGATAGCAGTATCATGCCAGCCGTCTTTACTTCCCAATAAAATCCATGGTACCCATTTTGAGCACAGTCTGCCTTCAGCCCTGGTCAATGAGATAATCTCACCTTGAGGAGATTACAATACATGACCTCAGGGTCGGCTTGCTGGCCAGCCACTGCGCTACTGCTGTTCCCTGAAACGAGGCACTTAATGGAAATAGTTGTCACAAGATAACTGAATAAAACAATGAAATCTGACAAGTCGAAACAGCCTTGTGCGTGGGATAATAGAAAGGCAGAATCAAGTGGTGTGGACATGTAACAAGAATGTCAATAAATGTACCTGCTTCACAAGCATATTGCAAGTGACATGAGGGCAGCAGAGCAAGAGGAAGAGATGGATTGACGGTGCTAGGGAAACCTTCTTGAGCACAGACTCACAACAACTGATGTGCAACTAGCTCAGGAGAGAAGACTTCACCTCTACCACGATGTCTAACACTATAACACCCTGTGGGTTACGAGAAAAGAAAAAGCGGAGTAGCTCAGATTCTTTAACACGAGCCAATTTTACCTGGCAGGCACCGAACGTACACAATCCCTGTTTATTCAGTAGTTACAGATGTTTACAAAATGGACCTTCTTATTGAGGGGCATATTTGAAATAGCGGGTGCATCGGAGTGACGGATAGGGTGTTATGGTATTAATGACGTGAGCGTGATAGGATGAGGGTTTCATGCCAGCTCTCATTGTTCGCTACAGGAGTTATAAGATTGACCACCTACCCCTCAGTGCCCAATGGCCTACAAAGATATGATGGTCTGAACACTTCACACATCTACAGCAGGTTCCTGCTTTAGTAACACTGTCACCTACCATGCATGTCATAAGAGGCAACTAAGGATGGTTGGCTGCTTCACCCCATAGAACACTTAGCTGCAATACCCAGTCAATCGCCAACAAGATTACAAAGGGCTTGGAGTGAGTTGGTTGAAGGGTTAGGCTTCACTGGAAGATGAAAGGCAAGGGAGGAGAACAAGGAGACATTTGATGTTCTACACATGATTTCTGCCAGAAGAACAAATAAGGGGAAATTACTGGGTTATTCTAGTGTTGCTAGTTTGTTTTTACGCACAGTGTAAATATCCAAATATGTTGCTACTGGAACAGCTTCTGTACTTGTGTCTTCTTGGAATGTTTTATTCAAAAATGAACATTGTGTGATATGTATTTATATATGTATTGTGATAGGAAATGTTATATGTAAGGGAGGAGTGGGCATAATGTGATACTGTGTGGATTCATAGTGCGTATTGATGGTACAATGTGTTTTGAAGAGATAGTTTGGTACATTGTGTATTGAAGGTGTAGTGTGGTACAATGTGTGTTGAAGAGATAAATGTGGTACAATATGTGCGTGATCAAAGTGCACGACCCTTGTACATGCCTTGTAGCACACTGGGTAAATGGTGGTTGTCCCATAATGTTATAGAGAAATAAGCACACGCTGGTCAGTATCATGGTGGCCACCTTGACTTTCCAAGGTCAATCCTGGTATCCATTTTATGCTGGACCGACCTGGAAACCTTTAGTTTTACAAATCTGTCTCATTGGGGATTTGAACACATGAGCATGCTAGCCAGTACACTACCATGGCTCCTGGTACAATGCACATTGAAGGGATAATGTGGTGGTACAATGTGTATTGAAGGGATAATGTGGTGGTACAATGTGTATTGAAGGGATAATGTGGTGGTACAATGTGTATTGAAGGGATAATGTGGTGGTACAATGTGTATTGAAGGGATAATGTGGTGGTACAATGTGTATTGAAGGGATAATGTGGTGGTACAATGTGTATTGAAGGGATAATGTGGTGGTACAATGTGTATTGAAGGGATAATGTGGTGGTACAATGTGTATTAAAGGGATAATGTGGTGGTACAATGTGTATTGAAGGGATAATGTGGTGGTACAATGTGTATTGAAGGGATAATGTGGTGGTACACTGTGTATTGAAAAGATCATGTGGTGGAAGTTGTTTGGAAAAGATCAGGTACTGCAATGTGCATTGATGTTTGAATTAGGTTAAACTTAGTGTAGCTAAGACTCCTGTTTTGGTAGCCATTTTCGGTGTTTTACAAGAATGTGATGTCTTTTAGAGACTTTTTTCTGTTTTAATCATCACCATCACCATCATGAAGTGACTTGTCACATGGCATGTACAATCATACCTCTCCACAATCCCTGTTTTCTAGCACTGTGTTTCAGCTCATCAGCTTTCATCGGTACATGCCATGGTGCTAGACTGTCCTGTATCTTCTCTATCTCTGCCTTTCTCTGACTCATTTTTCATTAAGATTACACTTGTCACAGCTTGTTTCATGTTATCAGCCTTCTCTTGATGTGGTCAAACAATGCTTACTGCCTCTTTATAATGTCATTGTGTTCTTGTTATCTTGGCCTCTTTCAAAATAGATGACTAATTTTATCTGTCCGCTGCATTTTTAACATTCCGTAAACTAATTTGTTTGGCTTTATTAAACTGCCCAGAATTCACAGCCATATATGAAAAATGGTTCCATGTTGACAAGAAATATTTGTCTAACTTAAAAATTATATTGCATAAGATGTTCTTCATTTGGTCAAATGAAGTCTTTGTGCTCTTAATTTCTGTTATACATTAACCATCTGATGTTATTCATGTATCCAAATATTTGAAATTTTGTAATTGCCCAGAATTATTGCTATTCGCGATGATTTTACATTTACGGTTCTATTCTTTGATATTATCATATATTGCTGTTCAGAATTTTTTGTTGTTGCTAGTTCTCTCAGTACCTTATACATTAATTTGTGTAGTTCCTTCCGATGTTTTGCTATCAAGACAATCTTATCAGTGTGCCATAAGTTTATATTACGGCCACTAAATGCAGACCCTGTCGTGTTGTATATGTATGTTAATTATGGCAATTTTCCTGCAGTCATGCTTATCATTACCTATAAGCTCTAACATCGGAGTGGAGTGGCTATCATTTCACTGGGTTCCTAAAGAGGTATCCATTGACAGAACATTGCAAGGTTTTCTGTTGGCTGCTTTTATTATATGATGGACTTGACAGCAACATCTTGTCTAACAGCAGAAGGATTCTAACATTTTTTTGGGTAAATGTTCCACTATTCTGTCAACAGAAGCAGTGGAATAGAAAATCTAGCTTTATGTAGGAAAATACAAGGCAAGAAAGACAGCGATAGATGTGGACAGCTTAAAAAGCTGGACAACAAATAATAATATAAACAACACCAACCTCATCAAAATATAAAATGACAGGTAGAGAGAGAAAGAGCAAGAGAGTGTCAAGGCTGCCATTTTCTGCTTCAGACCAGGCTTCCACTGAAGACGATGAATTTAACCATGCATGGTCATCATCATTATGTGCTCTGCCAAATGGTGTAGACGTTCATGGCTCTCCACAGATCTCGGTCCTTGGTGTTCTGGATCGCTATGTTGCTGCTATTCCTCCATACCACTGTCTCAGTCCATCCAGCATCATTTCTCGTGGTCTGCCTCTGCCTCTTTTCCTATTGGTCTTTCCAGTCGTCATGATGTTCTCCATTGCCTCTCTTCTCATCACATGACTAAAGAAAGCTGTTTGTCTCTTTCCTATGTTTGTATAAAATGTTCTAGTTACATTAATTTCTTCCAGACAATTATTGTTAGTTACTCTGGCAGTCCAAAGTATTCAAAACACTTATCTCAGGAACCACATCTCTCTTGCTTCTAGGCTCTTCCTTATTTGTTTATTTACATCCCAAGATCCATTACTATATTGCAGAACAGATTCTATTTAACACTTCAGCGCTCTCTTTGTGTCAGAAATTGAGTCTGCCCTGGATTATATACCAGGTGAGCAATCCCAACTTTGTAAGTTAGTGCTCACAATGGCGTTGTAATGGGTGGATCCTGGTTACAATCCCTGGCACTCCCATTCCAAGTAAGCAAACTCGGGACAAATGTCTCTTGTAGGCTGATTAAAGACAGTCCCTAGATACACAAGCACAGAACTGGCAATGGCTCATAGATAGGTAAATGTAGCAGCTCTTATTAACACCAAGGAGTGGGAAGAAGGACTTTAGATGTCTAGATTTTCAAATTATTAAAGAATTACTGATCAGGGCAGGTTGGTTGATTGTTTGGTTGGTATTTTACTTATGTTTTATCCATTCTGAGCAGACATACCATAGGGAGGGGCGATCATAGATTCCTCTCAACATATCTTGGCCCTTGGTTCCTAAATTACAACATAGTTGATGTGGGGAAGGGGGACTATAATCTCACATGGGATAAATGATTAGGTTTGAAACAGATTGCATAAAAGCCTTTCTGAAGGTTGTTTATATTCCGTCAGTGATCCAAGCTAGAAGAAGATAAACTAAGTAAGTAATTGTATATTCATCAGGAGTTATGATTAGTTATATCTAAGCTGTTGAAAAGTCCATTTAATACGAACCACCTTTATTTTAAACAGATGTATTTTTAGTTGAGAGTAGTTTGCCCATCGTCAGTTATCTTTTCGGCAGTTGTGTATATGTTTCTGTTTTTATTTGAAATGTTCATTTAACTCTCATCTAAGAAATGTTGCCTGGGAAGAGCTTGTACTTCTTTTAATACATAGTCATCTGGTGGGTTTCATGAAAGTATTTCTCTCGAATTGTGATTCTCTTGAAATGAGAATAAGATGGTAACACTGATGGCTTATATTGAGTTCACTTCTGCATATTTTTCTTACTGCCCTCCTAGGAAAAGTTGGAGAAAAGATGTTTATCTTACTTTTATATTCTTCTATTCTATACATTTTATATCCTCAGTGATTGTCATCTAATGGGTTTCATGAAAGCATTCCTCTTGAAGTTAGAACCATTTGATAACAGTTGCAATATGGTTGCAATATTCATCTTATTGCTGTTCACTTCTCATTAGGATGATTCTAAGTTACAGGGGCCTGGAGAGTGCTGGTTATATGTTAGTCTTATTGAATATATCATATTGTCTTCATTGCACAATGAGTGTACACTTTATATATGTGTGCATGAGTCATTAGGAGCGACAGTAAGGGTCATGATTAGTATGATTACTCATAAAGTCAGTGGTCTGGGCTCAAACTCCAGCAGTGGCAGCTACTTCCAAACATTACTGCCCTGAGTCAACCTATTCTCATAAAATGGCTACCACAGAATGTTCTGGAAATGACCTGGGAAGGAAAGATGGTGGCTAAGGGAATTTGTTGCTGCTATCTCATTCTTCCATGGCCTGACACTTCACAAGGCAGTGGCAGAGTCAGACACAAGATCTGCTTCCGCCAGGCATTCATCACAGTGGATGATGTGTGCAGACAGTGACGTCATCGGTTGGCAGAATTGGAGGTAAAACAGATGAAACTGACAACAGAAATGACACACTAATGTAAACTGATGATTCTGTGCATTGTGGAAATCTAGCTGGAGATTCTCGGCTTCAGTCAGTGGGAAGATCATTGCTGAGCAGATTGGGGATTATAGAATAATATGACCATGAATGTGTTTGATCTGACTACTTTTTGGATAACGAGATAAGTATTCTTTTGGTTTGTCAGTTTCTTGTTTTATTGTTCTTGTTCATTGATAAATACTTTGGTCATAATGTTTGCCTGTCTTTATCTGTTTGTATTTCCAGTCATTGAGCTTCCTATTCATATGTTGTGGTTGTTATTCAGACTCCTAGAATATGTTTTCTGTGTAACACTTCACACCTTTTACATTATGCCTAGAATATGTGAAATTTAACAGTTCATACCCCAGCCAGAGTACTTTTTGATTAAATACAGTATAATGTGCTGGAGCAAGAATATAGAGAGCTATTGAAAAAAAAGAAATTGTGCTTGTAGCTGATATATGCAGGTATAGAAATGCTGTGCATTTTAAACCTCTACACCCTGCATGTAAAGGTTGACATGTATTGCCAGGGAGGGGGAAAATACTTTCACATATACTTGGTCACAGCACAGTAGTGTGAGATGGCCAGCTCCCTTCCTCTGTCTGACCCTCCAAGAAAAATCTGTGGTGCCATATTTGCAAAGCTGGCTGGACTCCAGAGTTGTACAGGTAGGATAAAATCCCACTCTGCTACTGCTGTGGATTAAACCCTATACCACTTTGTCAGTAAGCGAACATACTAGCCATTATATTGTTCATCTCTGTCGCGCATTGTCTAGTAGCAGATAAAAACATTCTGATTGTTGTCAAGTGAAGACAGTCAGCCTCTGTGTGTACAAATATTAGCTCATTTATTTGTCATCTGTGGTTTCAATGATACACTTTTATTTGCAGCCTTACGACTTGCAGCTGTTTTCTGTGCTGAAATAATGTTACATTTTACATTGTGCTTTAATATATATGAATCTCTTCCACATTAAATATGCTGATCTGTACGATGTTTTCATGTCAGGCTTCTGTTACACCATTGTATTTTATACATTTGTTAAGTTTATCTGTTGAGTCATAGTGTATCTTGACCTTTTCCTGACCTGTTGCACCTGCTGTCACCAGATCCCAGTCTCTCCAAATCCAGTGTCAGCATTATGAAGAATGTTGGTGTAGCATTATGAAGAATGTTGGTGTAGCATTATGAAGAATGTTGGTGTAGCATTATGAAGAATGTTGGTGTTGTTTTATAAGAAGATGACAATGACAGTATAGACAAGTGACAGCTACTGTAGCACCTTCTGTCAGACAGTTTTACATTAACCTACCATGTCACATTTGTCTGTTCATCTATTCCATTATTCACAGCTGTAGCTTTAACTCACTAACAGTCATGAGCCACAGACAGCAGCAAACTTCATGCAGTTCACAAAGTAATTAAAGGTCACCTGTATTTCATCTGAATGTTTCTAAAATAATCAACAATATGTTTATAATTTGATAAACTTCAACTGAAATTGGTTGAAAGGGGCAAACTAATTAAACCCATCACAGCTTGAATTTGAATCTGCTGGTTAATGAATTAAATTCTCTCTGAACCTGGTGATTTGTTATTTTTAAGTATTAGTTGCATGGGATAAAAAGAGTTAATTAATGTTAGACAATGTAAAGGTGACCAACATAATCCCAGAGCATACTAAAGAAATAGAACAACATATCTGGTTTTCTTTGCTCACAGTGTATGTATATTCTGCCTTTATGAAAGTAATAAACTTGTAATTCTGTTGTTATCAGTTGACCCCTTCTCCTTGAATCATCAACACCAGGATCATCCTCCCTCTTGTCTTCTTCCTTCTTCTTCTCTTCTTCTTCTTCTTCTTCTTCTTCTTCTTCTTCTTCTTCTTCTTCTTCTTCTTCTTCTTCTTCTTCTTCTTCTTCTTCTTCTCCTCCTCCTCCTCCTCCTTCATCCCTCCTCCTCCTCCTCCTTCATCCCTCCTCCTCCTGCTCCTCCTTCAAGTGCCTGGTTGGAAGCAGATATTGGATAATGATTTCCAATTTTCTCATTCATTTGATATGTTAATGAAGTTCACGTGGCTTAAATTATTTGTTGTTCAGCTGTTTAAGCTTTATGCATTCATCCTTCTGTGTCCCTCTGTGTTTTCCCCACATAATTCTAGTTTCCCAATCTCTTTTGCTGATGTGTCCTATACATTTTGTTAGTTTTTCCTGATGGTTTTGATGATTGATCTTATAGCGCTGGCTCCATGGCAAAGGGGTTACAGATGCTGTTCATAATCCCACATACCACGTTTGAAACACAGCTGCGGGCAATTTGGAAGCTGACTGCCTTGCTTTGGGTTTTTAATAAAATGGTTTGAAAGATGACCAGCACGGTCATTCAGAAAGCAATTACAAACTACTGAATGTAAACTTGCCAAGAAATCACAAACAGCCAAAAAATGCTGGGGTTGACTGTGATGTCCTGTAGAGGATATGCAACTAACTTGTAGCACCTGTAGCGCGCCGCCGCCCCCCCCCCCCCCCCCCCCCCCCCCCCCCCAAATACCTGAGAATTTGGTTTCTTCTCAGATATTCTCAACTTTCTTCTCAAAAACACATCACCACTGCCACCACTTTCTTCATTATTCATTATTCAGGATTTGCATAAATACAGAACAAAAGCCAGACAGCTTTTCAGTCAGCCATTATTCCCCCACTGGAGAGCTAATGTAGCCTTCTGAGACTGGAAGAGTTCAGGAGAAAGTGTGTACAAGACTATCCCCTCATGCCTGATAATTTTGTGTACACATGATTGCGTTACTTTTGCTTTGTTGTCAGTTACCACAAGTTTATTGTCACAGAAATGTGCATGTTACTGTTGTCCGCTGTTTATAGTTGTCATTGTCACATAACTGCATGCTGTTGTTATCATAGGTATAAGAGCATCATATTTTATCAGAAAGTGTAGATGTTATTGGTCACCATTTGTTACTGTGAATACTCTATATGCTGCATTACTTCAGTTGATTAATGTCTGCTTGCTTGAATTGTGTTTATGACATGTTACTGACGTCATCAGTCACAGGAAATAAATATCTGTCTACATTAGCACAGTGTCATTGTTTCTTGCTTTATAATTGAAAGGTGTCTTTGGTTATTGTGAATGTTTCTATGATTGAAACATGTCTTTGTTACAGTGGTTGTTAGATGATTGAGAGAGGTGTCTTTGTTATTGTGGTTCTATGATTGAACGGTGTCTTTGGTTATTGTGAATGTTTCTATGATTGAAACATGTCTTTGTTACAGTGGTTGTTAGATGATTGAGAGAGGTGTCTTTGTTATTGTGGTTGTTCTATAATTGAAAGGTGTCTTTGGTTATTGTGAATGTTTCTATGATTGAAACATGTCTTTGTTACAGTGGTTCATGTATGATTGAGAGGTGTCTTTGTTATTGTGGTTGTTCTATGATTGAAAGGTGTCTTTGGTTATTGTGAATGTTTCTATGATTGAAACATGTCTTTGTTACAGTGGTTCATGTATGATTGAGAGGTGTCTTTGTTATTGTGGTTGTTCTATGATTGAAAGGTGTCTTTGGTTATTGTGAATGTTTCTATGATTGAAACATGTCTTTGTTACAGTGGTTCATGTATGATTGAGAGGTGTCTTTGTTATTGTGGTTATTCTATGATTGAAGGGTGTCTTTGTTATTGTGGTTGTCTTATTACTAAAACAGGTCGTTTTTGTATGAATGAAAGGTGTCTTCGTTAGTTTGACTGTTTCATGATTGAAAGGTGTCGTTACTGTGGTTGTTTTTTTAATGAAACAAGTCTTTGTTACTATGGTTGTTGTATTATTGAAGGGTGTCTTTGTTATTGTGGTTGTTGTATGATTGAAAGGTGTCTTTTTATTGTGATTGTTGTATGATTGAAAGGTGTCTGTGTTACTGTGGTTGTTATATTATAGAGGATTGCCTTTGTTATTGTGGTTGTTGTATGATTCAAAGATGTCTTTTTATTGTGATTGTTGTATGATTGAAAGGTGTCTTTGTTAGTCTGACTGTTTTATGATTGAAAGATGTCTTTGTTGCTGTGGTTATTTTGTGATTGAAATATGTCTTTGTTGTTGTAATTGTTGTATGCCTAAAAGGTATCTGTGTTACTGTTGTTTTTTTTTTTAATTTAAACGTGTCATTGTTATTAAATTTTTGTAATTGAAATGTCTCATTGTTATTGAGCTCAACATCGATGGCACATGAACATCTTCATGTCTCAGAAACTGAAATACTTTGAGCATATTAAAAGAACATTGTGGCTTGTACAGAACACTGATGGAAATACACTTCCTGTAAGAATAGGGATCGACCAGCACGAAGATGGACACGTGAATATACAGACACCCCGGGTATGAGGGTTCATAAGGCAACGGCACCGGCAACATTTGGGCATTCTTTTGGGCAGGTTGTAACAACCGTTGAAGTATAGCTATATTATGATGATGACATTGTTAAAGTTTTTTTTTTAAAAATATGTTTTGGTTGTTTTACGATGTCTGCTCAAAAGTATGGGAACTTTGACCAGGAAAATTACAATAACTCAATTGGAGGTCTAAAACCCTAATCTCTTTCAAAGTAATTTCCTTGGGATTGCACCAGACTTCTCCCAGCAGTCCCCAGTGTTGGACTTCTTCTTCTTCTTCTTCTTCAGCGTTCCGAGCCATTGAGGTTCTTTGCTGCAAATACAATCTGTCTCCATTCGTCTCTCTGGTGGACCTTCTCTTGCCAGTCGTTGATTCCAAGTGCTTGTAGGTCTGTATGTATATTATCTCTCCACCGCCTTCTTGGTCTACCTCGGGGTCTACGGTCATTTATTTCCTGAGTGTAAGCGAGTTTTGTTTCCCTATTATCTTCCATTCTTTCTATATGCCCCAGCCATTGTAGTCTATTAGCCTTCATGATACCAGTGATTAGCGGGGACTTAAACAAATCATAAATGTCTTTGTTACTTCTTCTTTTCCACTCTCCACTTTGTGTATCCCTAATGGGTCCAAAGATGCGTCTTAAAATTTTGTTCTCAAAGGTTTGTAACAAGGCTTCGTCTCCTTTCGTTGTACTCCAGGTTTCAGAGCCATACAGCACAACTGGTCTGATCAGTGTTTTGTATATTGTGATTTTGGTGTTACGAGATAGCGCCTTTGATTTTAGTAGATGTTGTAGTGCATAGTATATCTTATTTCCAGAGTTGATTCTAGTTTGTATTTCTTCCCTTATGATGTTGGAGCAGTTGAAGATTGTACCCAGGTATTTGTATGTTTCCGTTCTTTTAATGGTTATATTATCTATTTGTATGTGGCCAGAGTTTTTAGCCATTCCGTCTCTTGAAATTACCATATATTCTGTCTTATCTTGGTTGATAACCAGCCCCATCTGTTGGGCTTTTTCCTTTAAGTGAGTCAATATTTCTAATGTCTTTTGTTCACTTTGCCCTATAATATCTATATCATCTGCATAACCAAGCAGCTTGGATGTTCCTCCAATATCACATTCCTCCTTTACCTTCCTTACAACTTTCTCTAGAGCCAGATTGAAGAGTAGCGGCGATAGTGCATCACCCTGTTTCAAGCCAGATGTTATTTGGAAGGGGTCTGATTTCCTGCCTTTATATGTTACTATATTATAAGTATCTTCCATGCATAGTTTGGTCATGTTAATTAACTTCCTTGGTATTCCAAATTCCTGCATAACATTCCATAGACTATTCCTATGGACACTATCATAAGCCTTTTTAAAATCCACAAAAATGTTATGGAGATCTCTTTTATATTCCCAATTTTTCTCGGCTATTTGTCGTAAGATAAATATCTAATCTATTGTTGATCTGTTTTGTCTAAAGCCCGCCTGGTAGTCACCTAATATGTCTTCTGAATATGGTTTTAGTCTATTTAGTAATACTGCGGATAGTATCTTATAGCTTGTGGACAGTAGTGATATTCCTCTATAATTTCCACATTGGAACTTGTCTCCTTTCTTAAAGATAGGTATCAATAATGACTCTTTCCAGTCATGGGGTAATTCTTCTGTCCTCCAGATTTTTATTATTAGTTCGTATAGCTTTAGATGTAATGCATGGCCACCTGCCTTTATAAATTCAGCAGCAATTCCATCAGTCCCAGTTGCCTTATTGTTTTTAAGTCGTGTGATTACATATAGGATTTCTTCAAATGTAGGTTCTTCAATTTGTGGTTCGCATGTTAGAACCTCTTCCTGTGGGAAAATGTTACTTGGAGCTTCACAATTTAGTAATTCAATAAAATATTCTTTCCATGTGTTGCACATTTCCTCATTGGTATTTATCATATTCCCATTTTTGTCTTTTAAACCATATGTGTTTTGTTGGTGCCCTCGTTTCATTGGCTTCAGTACTTTAAAAAATTTTCTGGATTCATTTTTCTGGTGATTAGTTTCCATATCTTTGATTATATTACTCATATATTCTCGCTTCTGCTGTCTGACTATTTTTGTAGCCTCTTTACATTCATTTCTATAATGCTCTTCCTTTTGGATGTTATTGATGTCATTTAACCATACATGTCTGGCATTCTTCTTCCTAGTGACCCAGTGTTGGACGCCTTTAAGAAATGTCTCTTTGGGAATGGAGTACAGTGTTGCCGTGACGTTCAGTGTAATGTTTTCAAAGCGGGTCACTCCCAGAAGCATTTTCTGCTTGAGGAACATCCACAAATCGCCAGGAGCCATGTCGGGACATTAGAGAGCCATACTTACCAGAGAAGTATTGCATTTGGTTAATTAAGTAAATCTGAATCAAATGCGAAGAATGGAAGGCTGCGTTGTCATGATGGAGTTGCCTAGTTCCCATTGTCATTACAGTTTTTTTCCGTTCCGTTCCATTAGATGGACGGCTGCGTTGTCATGATGGAGTTGCCTAGTTCCCATTACAGTTTCTTCCGTTCCATTAGATAGACGGCTGCGTTGTCATGATGGAGTTGCCAAGTTCCCATTACAGTTTCTTCCGTTCCATTAGATGGACGGCTGTGTTGTCATGATGGAGCTGCCAAGTTCCCATTACAGTTTCTTCCGTTCCATTAGATAGACGGCTGCGTTGTCATGATGGAGTTGCCTAGTTCCCATTACAGTTTCTTCCGTTCCATTAGATAGACGGCTGCGCTGTCATGATGGAGCTGCCAAGTTCCCATTACAGTTTCTTCCGTTCCATTAGATGGACGGCTGTGTTGTCATGATGGAGCTGCCTAGTTCCCATTACAGTTTCTTTCGTTTGCGTGTGAGATAGGAAACCTTAAAATGCTTACCGTCTAATTATTAATTTCTGGTTTAACCTTGTTTCTTATTCTTTTCATAATTATTCTCAGTAACAGCTTTGTCATGTGGCTTATATCTTACTTATATTACTTAGACTTATTGTTCGATGCTCTTCGCATTCTAAAGCGCATGATTTTTTTTGGTAGAACTATAAAGATGGATTTTAATACGTCACCAGGAATGTACCTACTAGTGTAATATCATTTAGAAATGTTGTCAATATTTCGATTCCAACATCACCTAGAGCCTCAACTTCCTCTAACGTAATGTTGTCTGGACCGGGTGCCTTTCCTTTCTTCATGCGATGTAATGCTTCTTCAACTTCCGCTGCAAGTATTGGTGGACCCTCGATATTGGTTTGCATATTTACATCCGATCTTCTAATATCATACATCTCTTCCAGATATTCCACCCCTCTTTTGACCATCATCTTGTCCCATCAATATTATACCGTTCCTTGATTTTAAATATCCAGTGGTATTTTGTATTTTCCTACCTGTTATTGTATTTATTTGTTGATGCATGGAATGTCAGTCATTTCTATAGTTTGTCCCATTTTCCATCCACTGTTGATTCAGCCAAACTTCTTTAGGTACTTTGAATTTATTTACTATTTCTTTATGTATTCTATTATACTCTTCTTTATCTTGCTTTTTCTTTCTTCTTTCGTCCATTATCTGCAAAATTGTATCTGTCATCCATTTCTTTTTGCAATTCTATGTTTAGATGGAATGATTTCTTTTGATGTCAGTTGGATTGATTCCCGCAACATGTCCCATTGTTCATCAATAATCTGTATTACCCCCATGACATTATATATGTTCTTTACAGTAACATTGTGCCGTTCTCTAATTTCTTTATCTGTTTTAAGTAATGCTAGATCTAATTTGATTTATTTGCAGTTTTATTTATGTTTTTAAGTCTTAACCCCACCTTTACTATAACTGGCACATAGTAACTGTAGGCAAACCAATTCATTGGACAAATGGCACCAATACTAAATAACAAACATGTATCAATAATTTATAAGAAAGCAATCTTCCTACCAACTTTATGCTACCAATGCCAAAACTGGACAATGGCAGAAAAAGAGAAAAGAAACATCACAACAACAGAAATGAGATTCCCGAGAAGAATACTCAATGTATCACTAAGAGAGAAATGAAGAAATCAGGACTAAAGTTGGGGTTATAGCAGCGCTAGATTTAATCAGAAGACAGCAGGTTCAATGGTTTGGCCATATAACTAGATTACCGACTAACAGCATACCTTAACAAACAATGATGTACAGACCAGACGGAAGCAGAGGAAGAGGCCGGCTACGTAAACGATGGACAGAGGGAATTACAGAGTCCATGGGAATCTCGATATATGAAGCCCATAAACGGGCACTCTCCTGCTGTATACTTCACCTCGACACGGCAAGGTACAATAGGAACCCTATGAGATGAGATGAGGTGAGATGAGATTGTTATATATAACATATACAGAGGCTACTCCATCATCCGCCACCCGATGGACGAGCCTAGTAAACGAGCCGCTGCGTTTATCCTTCAATAGATGAATGAGTCGGTGCACACCATCCACATGGCAAACGTCACAGAAGAGGGCACACCAGTGGTTGACATCAAAGCAATGCCGAAGACATTCCCGAACACAGCTCTAGGGTCGGATGGCGTCAGGCACAGCGACTTAAACGGCCTAGAGTTGTCAGACCTAGAATAATTATTCATGACATTTAACAACAGCTTCAAAACCGACGTTGACCCCGTTGATTGGCTACAGGGCTACCCTAGACACCTTCCTAAGCCTGGTAAAGATCACACCAGGATAAATGGCTACAAAATCATCACCCCCACAGAACACCATAAGAAAAGTCATGGAGAAAATCGTGACCACAAAAGATGTCCCCAAGGAAGACTGGAGACGAAAGATATTATTGGCCTTTACTTTTTCGTGGTTATCGTCCGGACAAAGACACCCGGTGTAATGCAGCGGTGTTCGCATATGACGCATATGCTGTATTCCAGTTGGGAATGGAAACGACTGCGGTCGCCATTGATTCAGAAGATGAGTACAACCACGTCCCAAACCCATGGTCATGAGGTTGCTTCATGGCATGCATATACAGCCAATCTTGGTCAACTGGATTGCAGCATCTCGAAACTTCAATATATCTACCCCAGGGAACACCTAGGTAACCTGTTCTTTCAATGTGTACACAGCAGGTATTATCAGTGCACGGACGATAGGCCTCAGCAGAACAATGTCTTACGCCGACGACATAATTGTCCACCAACGTGGAAAAATAAAGGCATGAAATCACAACAGGAGTGCAGCATGAACTAGACTGACTCGGTTAGTGGTGTCAGGAAGCATGAGCACACGTGAGCACGATAAAGGCCACCTTGACATAGTTCTCTCTGAACACCCACAGAGTTAATGCGTCCACGTCAATCGTCAGCATGGACGGCATAGACATCGACAGAACTTACACAATTAAGTATTTCGGAATCACCTTTAACAGATGCTTGTCATACAAGTAACACTGTCAACTTCTCACCTAAAGCTAATCACCAGAAATAATTAGAGGGCTGCAACTCCAGCCCAAGAAAGATAATTGAGTCGCTCTGGACAAGAAACGTCCAGAGCTTTCTAGAACAAGAGTCACCGAGTCCAGGGTTCCGTGGACATTGAGATGACCCGCCTAAAACGGGGTCCACGAGGAACTCGGGCAGAGTTACCGCCCGTCGAATAGCGACACGCGGTAGACCAACAGAGGGCGATTGGACTCGCGACAGGCAACAAGGGTCTGCCTGAGAGGGACTCTGTAGATCTTCATATTATAGACTAGATAGTGTGCTAGGATGTGACATGATTATAAATGTATAATGGTTTAATGTCAATGAACAATGTGATATGATGTTAACTGTATAGCCACAATAAATAGGCTATATTACAGCAAAGTAGTTTGATTGCTTGTGTTATTAATACCTGTGTGAACCCAACCAGTCACCTAGACAGTAAGACGACAACAGGTATTTTTTGGGGGCTCGTACCGGTTTTGAGCATTATATGTTTATTAAACAACGGGAAAATGCCATGTAAAATCATTTAGTCATATCATATTGATTTTTTCTTCAAAATGTCAGATAAATTTGTTAACCTTAAAAAGTTCAACATATTTAGTAGCTATCTAGTAATTAAAGTAATATTATCAAAATAGGCAGAGTCCCTCAGCAGCCAAAAGCAGAGTCCAGACCACAGTATACCGCTTTTTGGTATCCAATATTTACTGTTTGATATAACTATAACATTTTTGTTTTGTTTTTTTTTTGACCGTGACTAATGTTTCGTACTCTACGAGCAGATTGTGCCGCAGAGCGTACCGTGTGAGTGCAGAAACCCGTGTGAGTGTTCCATCCAAAAGTGTATGATAGAGAAGACCGCGTACTACGCATTGTAACGGTTCCAGCAGTAACGAAAGTGCAGAGCAACATCATTCCGAAGGATCAGAGCTAAGTTTCGTTTCATATTCATTGCAGATTCTAAGCTATTACTTACCATCTTCCATCATGTATCATTTTGTTGAATATTGATTGATGTGTATATTCATAATTGTGCCACCAATATAAATCTACATTGTGCGTAACACATTAATATTCAAGGGAATTAACCATTTTTTTTTTAGCCCATACCAAATTTATCTAAGGGATTTAACTTTACAAACATCATAAATAAATAAAATCCAAAATGTCAACCTTAGATCAATGCATTGAGCAGGGAATAAAATTAGGCTATAAAGAAGAAAAACTGACAGAATGGGCAGAGAAAACGCACGCAGAAAATATTGCCCGTGAAGAAAGAGCAATAGATAGAGAAGAAAAAGCAAGAGAAAGAGAAGAAAGAAAATTGCAACAAGATGCTGAGGAAAGAAAAGTACGAGAAGAAAGAGAAGCTGAGGAAAGAAAAGTACGAGAAGAAAGAGAGGAAAGAAAACTACGAGAAGAAAGAGAAGCAGCGGAGAAGAAATTGCAAATGGAGCTCGACGCAGCAGCCAAGCTAGCCCAGTTAAACGCTGATACACAGTTGAAATTGAAACAGATGGAAATAGAGTCCAACACAGAGATATCAATAAACAAATTAAGAAATAAAGAAGAGGAACAGAAATATAGTAAATATAAAGGCCTCATAAAAGCTTTCTGTTCAGGTGACTCCATCTCCGCCTATTTAGAAAATTTCGAATGTCTCATGGCCTACCACAAAATTAGTAAGACAGACTGGGCATATATTCTCATGAGAAATCTGGCTCTAGAGCCACTGAAAGTAATAGAAACAGTACCACAGGAGATGCGCAAGGACTACGATTATCTTAAACAACGCATACTCCAACATTTCTCTTTAGACACAGCAGGGTACCAACAACAGTTTGCAAAATTAGCACCCAAACCTAACCAAACATTCATAGACTACGTTAGTTCAGTACAAGATATATGCACTAAGTGGATAAATTCAGCGAAAACCAACAATAGCCACGATAAACTGAAAGAACTAATCATCATAGATAAAATAGTGAGCACCATCCCCACACCTTTCGCAAAATTTTTAAAACAGATGGATTGCAAAACCATCCAAGAAATTGAATCCAAAGGCAATGCATTCTACACAGCAAACAGGGATATATTTCAACTCAACATTACCAACAATGACACAGCAGCTGCAGTAATAAATACTAAGTACTCCAAACAAACACAAGGCAAATTTAAACCGCGCTCCAACAGTGGGAAAGTAGCAAAATGCCAGTATTGCAGTCTGACGCACGACATTTACGAGATGTGCGACAAGTCTCCGAACTATCCCCACCACCTAAAAATGATGGTGGATAAACAGAAAGCAAAACGTAACGCTTACCAAAAAGCTGTAAAATGTTACTTTTGCAGAAGCTGGGGACATTATTCACGCTACTGTGAAGGTCGTAGGTTACTGAAGCAAGCTAATGCGGCATTAGTAGCAACGTCTTCTGATGATGAGACTGAATCACTGATTGAATATAATAATCAGCAGGACAGTGAAAGTGAGCTTGGAAATGCGGTGAACATAATTAACACCATTGTAGATGAGACATGCAATGCTTGTACAAAGTTTCAATTAGATCCATCATTACCATGCGGCCACAGTATACCAATTGCAAATGAGACAGCCAACGCTGCGTTGTCAGCCACAGGGAAGTTAACATTTTTGACAGGTTTCATAAACAAGAAAAAGTGCTCGTTAATTCGCGACTCCGGAGCAACTCTGTGTGGGGTAAAGAAAACATTAGTCAACACCACAGACTACACAGACAAACACGTTAACTGTCGCACATTTTCAGGTACAATAGAAAGATATCCCCTTGCGATGGTCGAAATTCAAACACCATATATATCAGGACAACTTTTGTGCGCTGTCCTTGAAGACCCAATCGCAGATATCATACTTGGGAATTTACCCAACATCCACCCATGTTCGGACAAGGAAATCAAGAACTGGGAACGAAAACACGGTATTTACCACAGAAATACCGATACTAGAGAGAAACACCATGTTAATTTGTCTCAAACTGCCAAAATACCAAGGGAGACAAACACTGAGGTTATTCAAAAAGAATTCACCGAGGTGTACAACGCAGGGGCGGTCGAATCTTTTAACGAGACGACCGAATTAAAACCTCGAATTGAGGTCACTCCCATGCTACAAAGTACCAAACCTGACAATGTGCTGCAAAACACACAAAACACAAACGCCATTACACGACAGACAACCCACAAAACCAACACGGACCAACTACAACAACCATTAGAAACATTCGCACCCAACTCAACTAACATCAATGTTGGAAAAGAACAGAAATGTTCAAAAACATTTGTATCAAAACCATGTCACAGATTGAAATTGCTTGTATTATTATTGTATATTTTATGTAACAATTGTATTGAAACCTCTTGGCACGGATCTCTTGAAAGTATCAGAACAATTTCTGGACTTGAGTACAAAATTTCAGTACATGGAAAAGTGGACATATTCAATTTAAATGGGTTGAAACTAGACTATGCTAAACAAGAGACGGAAACGAGTAGACAAATGAAACGAACTGATGACAAAAACAAAAGGACAATCACCCAACTGAATGACAGTCCGTCCTATGCCAGACATGACAATGAGACAAATGAACAGACGCAACAAACTGTTGACGAAGACAAAACGACAATGTCCCGACAGAATGACACTTTGACAAACGAAGCATCGTTAACGACGCACTCTCACGACAACAAAAACGACGAAGAGATATGGACATTACCGACATTCTGTGATATCGACAACGACAACAAATTTGACGACATAAACAACGAAGACATATGGACAGTACCGACGTTCTGTGTTAGCTACAACGACGACAAAACTGACGACATATTGACTGTTCACCTTGACGACGACGACAATGACATTGAAGACAATTTACAAACAGTAGCACCTGTGATAAATCAGACGGACATAGACGATACTGAAGTCCCTATACCAATCATGACTAACGACGGGAGCATTGACGACATTCATATCAGTGACACATTAACACAGCGACAACGGCAATACAATTTGCCTATCCTGGATAACTACAAACCTATCCTTTCTAACAAACCTTGTATTATCCTGGTATTAGACCACTTATTGCATTGTATGATATCTCACTTCACTTCTCATCTACTTACCCTAAAACAAGTCTTCAACCAAATTTCTCTTTTCGGACTTACTATCAAACCTTCCAAGGTTGAAATAGGTTATACAGAAATAGACTTTCTTGGTCATAAAATTTCTCACGGTAAATTACTCACGGATGAGAAAATAGTCTCCAAAATTCTTAATCTAGAAGTACCTACCACAAAGAAGCAGATTAGGAGTTTATTGGGCCTTATTAATTATTATGCCAAATTTATCCCACATTGGGCAGAACTCACCACAGTTTTTTCAGACATGTTAACAAAAGATCATCCATCGAAAATTTGTAAAAGTAACAGCTTAGATGATGCAATGTGTAAATTGAAACATATTTTTGCAAATCCTCCAGTCTTACGATTACCCAACATAAAATTACCATTTATTTTAACCACAGATGCTAGCGGCGTCGCTATAGGAGGGTGCTTGATGCAGGAATTCGATGGGGTCAGACACCCTATCCTCTACGTGAGTAGGAAACTGAAGAAAGCTGAGATACGCTATGCCACAGTGGAACGGGAGTGTTTGAGTCTGTTATTCTGCATTTTGAAACTGTCCAAGTACCTCTTGGGCAGGCACTTTGTGGTCCTGAGCGACAGTTCACCATTGTTAGTCCTAAACCAAGGATCGCCCAAGAACCACCGGTTGCAAAGATGGCGGCTCCTTCTGCAGGACTTCGATTTCGAAATACGCCACATCAAAGGCACCGACAATACGATGGCTGACATTTTATCACGGCAGGCACATGCGCCAGCAGAATGACTCTTATCATTCGACCAGTAGCCATGTTATATACTGTGATAAGCCTGTGACAAGTTTTACACCGTTTCATATGTGTACCTCTACACCTGCTAAAGTACTTTGTGCTTAGTTAATTACTACACCTATTTAACACGGTACTTTAATCACTACACCACCAAGTGCCTAAGCTCTAGTACTATACCAGCTAGAAACAGTAATTGGTGATTTCAACCAATAAGATCAACCAGTGAACGAACGATAAACACTGTAAGATTTCATACAAGACACGGAAATGAACTCATACTTGCTGTTACTGCAAAACATTCCAAACATCCGAAATACGACAACATCACTATAGAACGACAACACGTAACAGACAGCCATACGAACTTTAACATTTATGGCAAAACACAGGAACAACGGGACGGCAACGCAAACATCATCGTTGGAGTTAATTTAATTAGTTAATTAGTTTAATATGTATTATATTTCCATTTCTTATGTATATATATAATGTTAACCTGTAACTTGTACATAGTCTACTTTAATAATACAGGCGGGGCCATTCATAGGCCAAGAAAACCCGTCCTATACAATTGTCTCTAGTTAAATTGTAACCTAAGTTTCGTTCATCGCACAAAAAGTACGTATTTTCTTAAAGGGCAAATATCGCCTAGCCCACTTTTTCCAAGGGCAATAATAATTACCTTAACTTAAAAGAAATATATTTTTACAAAATACTATTGTGTATGAAAGACGAATGAATCAGTGTATGGAAGTATTAAATAAGAGAACGATACACTTGGCGGACAAATTGTACGCAACACGTATTATTTTAATTTGTCTGCGTCTTTGATGTAAAACTATGTGACTTGTCTAATTTGAGAGTGCATGTATAGAACTTAGTTTAGGAGTCAGCTTAGCGTAGGAATTATTTAATATACTTAGGTTAGCATTAGGAAATAATCTAAGCACCACTACTTGGAATGGCCGATCATGTAGTGCAGAACTCATGATTGAGGTTATCCCAACTCGTGACGCTTGGAAATACACCACCCATTTAGCACACACACACCTCATAACTCAACACTTTCAATTTAAAATACAATCACTTTATTAGGAGTATCAACTGATTATTCAGACACACTAACAAGCCAACAGGGACACATGTAGTTTGAGGGAGATAAAAGAACATCGTAACTACACATTTAGCATTAGATGACATACGAGAGTAAAAGTGTATTGAAATACACACACGAATCAAGATTTGAAGGTGTACTTAACTAGCCAGGACTTCGGTCCTGTTAACTCTCTGTAACCAGAGATTAATTGTCTGGGCACCAATAGGGTGCGTGAGAAGGGCAAGTTGCTAATGCAACTATTAAAATGCCACGTAACTTCGGTCTGATAAGCATGGTTAGATACACGGGAGACAGGGTGATCTCTCTTAGCAAATCAGAGAAGTGGTGTATCGAAGAATACATGAGTTGATAATGCCATTATGTGGGTTACCAGGTTACTGTCCACCAAACTATAAACCCCAACTTTAGGTGAGTCGATGACAGAATTAGAACAAATCTAATTACCCTATAACAAACCATTTCAGGAAGGGGGGAGGGAATCCTGTCAACTTCTCACCTAAAGCTAATCACCAGAAATAATTAGAGGGCTGCAACTCCAGCCCAAGAAAGATAATTGAGTCGCTCTGGACAAGAAACGTCCAGAGCTTTCTAGAACAAGAGTCACCGAGTCCAGGGTTCCGTGGACATTGAGATGACCCGCCTAAAGCGGGGTCCACGAGGAACTCGGGCAGAGTTACCGCCCGTCGAATAGCGACACGCGGTAGACCAACAGAGGGCGATTGGACTCGCGACAGGCAACAAGGGTCTGCCTGAGAGGGACTCTGTAGATCTTCATATTATAGACTAGATAGTGTGCTAGGATGTGACATGATTATAAATGTATAATGGTTTAATGTCAATGAACAATGTGATATGATGTTAACTGTATAGCCACAATAAATAGGCTATATTACAGCAAAGTAGTTTGATTGCTTGTGTTATTAATACCTGTGTGAACCCAACCAGTCACCTAGACAGTAAGACGACAACAAACACGTTTACAATGTCACAATCAGAGCCAAGAAGGGCTCAACAGCACTAAAAGCGATTGCAGCAGCCGACTCCCTTCTCTATGAGTGACTTGTGCTAGGCATCATAGATTAATGACTGGGCCACTTTAGTGTCAGCAAGACCCAGCTAGAAACATTAGACGAGCTGCAAACTGAAGCAATGGCACTCATGCTCAGCTACACAAAAGATGCATCGTGCCAAGGTCATGCAGCACATTCTTGTATTAACCAATGATGGCAACCAGACACACAATTTTCACAGGCTAAGGCGTACATGAGCGTATTAACTGTTAAAATAAAACGCCCCCTACACCGCCCTATTGACGACCGAAAGAGAGTGCTTTTTCAAAGAGGTCGTTTCTGTATGGTCAAGGCTGAGGAGAAAATCAAGCAGGTCTGTGACTTGGGTGATCTTCAACACGGAGAAGAATGAACGAAATACCCGTGCACTGGCAACAACTCTCTCAGCTGGTCATTAAACTAGGGGATCACTGTAGAGGTCAGTTGCCTACATCGGTGGACATTGAGATAAAAGAATTGGTCGAACAATATTCACGTCCAGAAGACATTATCTATAAAGATCGGTCCATGAAGCGCGGTTCAAGATCATCCTGGGTTTACACGGTACACCAGATGGATAGAACAATCAAAGAGAAAAGCAACACGTTCAAGACAACTACATCAACCCTGGCTATGTTGATACATCCAGCGCACTAAAGTAGAAGTACGTGTATGGGCTACGCTTGAGTTTACAGCCAGCGAGCGAAACAAAAACTCCATTTGGGAACAGTGATCAGAAATACTTTGAGCTGGTTGATGCATCGGAGTGTTGAACATGCATGGGTATGTCCAAACTGCAGTGAAGTCATTCGACATAAGTTTGTTGCGTATTCTTTACAGGAATGAGCAGTCAACGTCAGCATTTTTTGGCTGCTCGTGATTCCTGGGCAAGTTTACGTCCATTAGTTTATCATTGCTTTCTGAAAGACCGACACCCATACCATTTCATTAAAAAACTAACGAAAGGCGGTCTGCTGCGAAATAGTCCACAGTTGTGTTTCGAACGCGGGTATGCAGAATTTCGAACTGCTTCCTTAAACCCTACGCCACGGATCCGACCAATCGACATAACATAGCATATATTATCTTGGCTCTTGGTTACAGCTCTCCACACTATTCCTTCCATCTTTCTAGTATATCTTTGCTTTCTGTTAAAGTGTTACCGTTCCTATCATTCATTACATGTAATGTTGACGTGACGGCAGTCACATGATGGCTTTCATAGCGGCCAACAGTAATTAGATCCTAGAATTTCAAAATGCGTTATCCATTACCGTGTTTAAATGTCTGTTGATGTTAGTGTCAGATTGTATGAACAAAGAAAAAACTAGTACTGCACACAGAAGCGATACAAACAGCTTTTTTTCTGTATTTTCAGAACTATTTGTGTGCAAATTACCATGATAACTGACGGATAAAATTATATTGTTTCAATTGCAGAGACTTGATTGTTGAAGTAAAAGTCTAGAAGAAGCAGCAGAAACACTGTCCAAACCTGTCATATACTGCCTACAGTACTTTGCGGTGTAGAACCCGGAAGGGGGGGGGGGGGGGGGGAGAGAGAGAGAGAGGGGGGGGGGGGGTTATTGAGCCTGAGGAGTTAAGGCCGCAAATTGTGCAGGGTAGGGTTTTCAATATAAAACCCGTGCTGAAAAATAAAATTTGTACGTATAGTCTACCTCTTGCTCGCTTGCTCTCAACCTTACACTCTAGTATGGAGTTGAGTTGAGTTGAACTAAGAAACGACATCACTGCACCCAGGACATTCCCATTCTAGCTCCGTCCCCTCATTCAACAGCCAGCGAAGAGTTATACTACTAATCGTCCCAACGGCTACCTGATTGAAAATTCTCCTGGTCTTCCTTCTCAGTTTTGAGATTCTTCCAGAACACCTGCCGATCCCCCGCCATATCATTCTTTCCACATACGGGTTCTCAGTCTGTTACCCCGCCTTCTCCACCTGGTCCCACAGGCGCTCGACCATCTCTCCATTGTCCATAGGTAATCTACCACCAAGAGGTGCATTCCCTGCCAGCCTATCAGCCTATTCATTCCCCCTCCAGAGCACACACACAAAAATGATACAATTCTCACAATCTGTGACCTCTGAGGCGAGGAAAGCCATTCCACACGAAACATTCCTTTCTCCACGTTATTAAGCCTACTCCTTTAGTCCGTAATAAATGCAGTGTGTGTTGCAGTGGCCCCCTCTAACCATCAGAAGGCTGCTGTTACGATTCCACCTTCATTCATATTCTGGGGGTCGTAGTCTCATATGCCAGACTCTTCTTCTTCAAGCGTTGTCCATTAGCCTTCGCGATGAAACCCCAACCACACCGTCTGTTCCTCACCATTGACCCATCGGTGTAGATCATTATGTCACCTTGATGTGTGTTGCTCTGGATCAGTTGTTGCACCCCAAACTCTATGTGGCCTGCTGCCAATTCTCTGCACTCATAACCCAGTAATAAATTGTGCCAGTCCGTCATGTCTTCCGGTACTTTAACATACTCTTTTTCACGATTGATGGGTCTCTAGATCACACACCTGGCGTATAGATATTTCTGCCTGTGCCATCCAGGACCATATCCATGGCTTCATGCGGGGGGTGATCCCTATCTGCAGCATCTCTTAGGTACCATTTGGTTTGAAAGACCCTATGCCTATCAGTCCTTGTTGGTAGTGCCAGAGTATGCCTCATGCATATAATTGGTATGTCCTTTGTGCACGCCAAGATCACCCACATGGCCGCATTTTGTATGCGCTATAACCTTTCAAGCCGGCTCTTTGACACTGTCAGCAGCCACACACCAAACTCAATAACTGAAATTATTAACTGCTGAAAGAGCCTGTAAAGCATCCTTTGCTCTACCCCGGTTGCTGCCATCGCCCTCAATGTATGGTTTTTATAGGAGTGCTATGTCTTTTATATTGTGTTTACTTTTGTCTGCCCCAATATAAAATTCCATATCTCAGTAACCAACTGAAGGAAAATGATGAGATTTAGCATATAACCTTATCATTATGTCCACCCAACAAAACAATTTTTGTTCTGGAGATTTTACAGCAGATTTCAAAGTTTGTTTATATGCGGTATATAATTTACGGGTCAGAGATGAAGTTCATAATTTTAAATGTATTACAGCGTAGCTAGACAATCAGCGTTCAATGTTGAATATTTTACGTTTTTCACGGGATTGGCCTTATGCCAAGAACCCCGCGCTGTTTAAACTGGGACTGTTCAGAGCTGTCGTCAAACTGTGGGTTATTTCATGAAACCTGATTATTATTATTTTTTTTTAAAAATCTTACCATTTATCGCTAACATTGAAATGTGTGAATATTTTTCAGTGGGATTGAATGCGAAATTGTGTATACACTTCAAAGCATCGCTATGAAGTTGTACACATATTTTTGTCAAGAAGCTGATGGCAGGAAACTGTTTTATACTATTACAAATTCCGAAAAAAGAACAGTGCATGCATTGGGTTTGAGTAAACGGTCATTTCGTCGATGGGTGCAAGCATCTTGAATTAAATCACCACGCAATAACCAAACGGTAGGTAGAAAGGTTATTGTAGACAACTTTGACAAAGATGTCATAAGGTGAGCTATTATAAACATGCTTTAAAAAGTCGCTTAAAAGTCGACAGGGTCGACTTCATTGCACCGGGTTCTATCCCATATGGCTCGGTCTCTTTCCGCAGCGCGGAAAGCATCGCACAGAGCACGAACTCCGTAGCTCTAGCGACGACCCACAGAAGTGTCCGAAAAATTTAACTCGTGAACCGAAGGATGCGGCCCGGAATCGAACCAACAACCTTTAGAGCCCGAGTTAAAAGGCTTGTCCACTTCGCCACGGAGACTCCTATAATTATAAACATTTTGGATTTTATAACCAGGATTATCCAGCATTATAAAAATGCTGGATGCCAAAGAAACAGTGACTGTAAGAAAACTTAGGGTTTGGTTGAGAAAGAACAATAACATAGAGCTATCCAAAAATACTTTGTGGAAAATTATAAGGACATTATCTTCACTTTTAGAAAGTACAAGGGAGGTATAAATATTCTTTGCGAGCAACCGCATTTAGGAGCCATGAGAAGCAGATACCTACGTGAAATAAGGGAAATACGCAAAGAAAATTATGACATAGTGTATTTGGATGAAATGTGGATCAATGCGCACCACACAAGTGATAAGGAATGGCAATCAGTGGATGGACAGATAAAGCGACATGTGCCCAGTAGTGTGGGACAGCTTTTGGTCATGGCCCATGCTGGTAATACGCATAATGGCTTACAACAGAATGCTGGGCTCGTGTTCGTATCAAAGCATACAGACAATATGGATTATCATAATAAGATGAATGGTGATGTATTTAGAGATTGACTCGACAAAACTGTGCTTCCATCCCTAGATAGACCGTCGTGTCCAATTATGGACAATGCATGATATCAATGTTGTTGCCCAAGAAGACAAAATACTTACAACATCGAGCACAAAGGGAGCAATAAAGATATGGCTCCGAATGGAAAACAGACAATTTCCATAAACGTATTTCTAGCTAGAATTGTTGTCCCTTGTAAAACAGACGCCAAAAATGCAAGAAATATCAAATCGACAAGTTGATAGAAGAGCATCGTCATGGTTGCTTGAGACTTCCGCCGTACCACTCTCATTTTAACCCTATAGAACTTGTGTGGGCTAAAATTAAAGGACAGGTGGCAGCTGACAATACTATATTCAAATTGTCTGACGTCAAGATACAAATCCAGTCCTCTCTATTAAATATTGATAAAAGTTACTGGGAAAATGTGAGGACCATGTGTTGAAAGAGGAAGAGGACTTGGAGAAAGGATGGATTGAATTTTATGCAACCGAGAGCAGTCATCAACGTACTGGAATCGTCCGATACAGATTACGGTCTGAGCAGATCGCAGACCTTAATCCGCGTGCACGCTTACTGGGATATTTTGCTCCAACCATTCAGACGAACTGCAGGCCCCAAATATTACAGCATCAGCACAATGTCAATGGCAACAGTTTGTATTCCACAGTGATGAATTTTCAATTCCGCAAGCCCTCAGCGGTGACAAACAAGTGTATTGAAAAAAACAAAAACAAATAAACAAACACACTAAGCGCATTGAATACCAACAGAAGAGTAATATTGCGGTGGAAACTGACATATTATGGCATAACAAGAAACGTGAGAGCAAACACGTTGTCAAATTAGGTGACAACACACGTGCATACGAATCAATCTATAAACTACAATGAAAAGAGGACCAACATCTTGGTCGTTAAGAAGAAAGCCCACTACAGAGACACTGTCAACTATTTTCATAGTGCAAAACAGGTAATCATGTTCCGTCTCTGAACAGTAAACAGCAGAGTAGACAACCTTTCACGAAGACTCAAAGCGGGTCTGTCACCCATGTGTACGTGTGAACAAACTACACAGACAGCTGAACAGATCCTTAAAAATGGACACATGATGACTAAATTGCGGTATCATTTCTGGTCACTCCACACACACATTAACGCACAGCTATTTGCAAGCTTTCACGAACTCAATATAAAAAGCTAAATGCATCCTAGTAACATGAATACTTGTGCACAATTATTAACCAGCAGCTGAAGAAACAAGAAGGAAATGAAAAATAAGGTAAGAAATATATTCCTTCTAGGGACGCAGAGGTGTTTCCAAGGCACCAGGGCCGGGTTATATACTGGCCAAGACCTATTGACGCGTCCTCGTCGAGCGTCCTGGGCAACAGGTCCCTTCGGGGTCCTGGCTAAAGTCAGTAGGATCGCCGATTCCTCCGAAGTCGGAGAGTGTCTGCCTGTACGGCGAGGAACCACCAGTCTGCACACCAATAAGCCAGACATGGGACAACGGATACTCACGCAAAACTCAGGTCCTGTATGACATCACACTGATGTTGGACAACAGGATGCCTTCATCCGACATACAGGACTTCGCGTTGGAGCTCAAGCCAACGAACACAAGCAAGCAAGCAAGCATATTCCTTCTACTTTCCTGTCAATTTACACATTACTTACCCCATGCCTCTGTAAATTCTCTGTCTTTACTAATATTACACATTGCACCTCTCTCGGGATTCTCCGTGGTGAAGTGGTCAAGCCGTCTGACTCGGGCTCCGAAGGTTGTATGTTCGATTCCTTCATTTCACGAGTTCCTTTTTTTCGGAGACTTCCGTGGGTCGTCGCTGGAGCTACGGAGTTCGTGCTTTGTGCGACGCTTTCCGCCCTGCGGAAAGAGACTGAGCCATATGGGATAAAAACCCGGTGCAATGCAGTCGACCCTGTTGACTTTTAAGCTACTTTTTTATTGCACCCACTCGCATACGAATCTGGCTACGCCTTGCACTTGTGTCCTTATCAGAAATAATGTGGTTTACTGTAAGACTAGTTTGTTAGCGTGAATTCACATTTTCCCCAAAACATCAAAGAAATGTCGCCGCTTTCGATGATTTAAGGGTGGGGGGTAAATATAAGACGGCAGGAAAAATTTCATAACGATGCAACAGCCAGTTTTCAAAATAATTGATCGTGAATGACGGTATTCATTTCTGGACATACTATAACATGCCCGACATATTTCAGCTGCCACTATGTTATTCGCCGAACTCCGTGGCGAAAGGTTAACGGACGCGGTTCGTGATCCAGCATACCCGCGTTCGAAACACAGCTTTTGGCAGCAGACCGCGTTGCGCTGGTTTTTAACGAAATGGTATGGGTACCGGTCGTTCCGAAAGCAATGGCAAACTACTGAACGTAAATTTGTCAAGATATCAACAATAGCAAAAAATGCTGGTGGTGACTGCAACCGTCCTGTAAAGGATATGCAACTAACTTTAACCTTTGCACTCGCTTTTAATTTCTAGAGTTGCTCTGTATTTGATTGTTTTTGTTTCCATGAAATACGACATATTCTTATGTATATCCAAATCTACAGGACCTCTATTCGACTTGTTCGTGGCCCAGGCTTATAGCAGTGTTGAATACACATTTCATTTGATAATTATAATTTTTTATGCGTTGTTAATCTTTCTAGGTGTCAATACTGATTTCATGTTGTTGAAAACATTTTTGGTCATTTCTGTTCTCTTTTTGATTTCTGTTTCAAGTCTGTTATGTCATGTCCAAGATAAGGGAAACTTGTTACTTGTTCTAGAATCTCTGTGATGTTCATTGATTGCCTCTCCTTTCCAGTGCTTACTATCTTTGATATTATCCAAGTTACATTCTGAACTATGCCGCTTTACTTATTCCACTAGGTTTTGCAACTCTTGCTCGGTTTCTGCTAGTAACCATCATCAGCAAAACCTAAGAATGTTTATGATTCATCCATTGATGTTAAGTTTAGGCACTTCTCCAATATGTTGAAACATTTGTTCTATGTATAAGCTGAAGAGGCCAGGGGAAGAACCCCCTTCTTACTCCTCTTTTTATCTGTATGGGCGATGAGGAGCAGTTGAACGTACGGACATCATTAGTAAAGATTCTTTCACTAGGTGTACCTCCAAGAGTACCATCAGGTCATAGAAGTAATTAACAGTTCAGCAAATGAATAGTTAGTTAGTTAGTCGACAGATCCTCCTCATTGCACATCGAACCATTCAGTCCATAAGTGCTCGGATCCCCTCCTCAGCAAATCCCGCAGCATGTAGCGGCTAACGGTACCAGTTCTGTCCTGGTTTATCTATCTTCTTTGGCTTCCTGCGTAGTGTTCTTGTTTGGCCACCCCTCTTTTAGTTTGCTGTTCTCGCAGTCTGACCATGGTTGTAGATTCGCAGTCAACTGTTGGTTCTCGCAAAAGTCTTACTTCTCGTAGAGCATTCAGAATGTCAGCCTGGTCCATGGCGCGTCCGCCCTCCACCTTAGCCTTACCTGCGAGCTTGTCAGCTCGCTCATTTCCTTGTACTCCCGCATGCCCTGGCACGAAGATGAAACTAATCTTTGCCAGCCGAGACCACTCCAGAGACAGCAACCACTCTCTTCGGATCCACCCCATCTCTATCCTCTTGAGCATGCTCATTGAGTCGCTAAGGAAACATGCCCTATTGAATGTCTGTGTCTCGGGCCATGTTATTGCTTTACTTACTGCCATGACTTCCATAGTCACGCTACTTGTGGTCTCAACAAAAGCATCAGAATCCTCCTTCACAATTCTCCCTCCGGCCCGCGTCGTGAAGACCCATGAGCTTCTTACATGTCGGACGACCGACCCATCTGTGTAGATGACAGCATCATTAGCAATAACAAAACAATGCAACTTGTATTCTACATAGAATGCGAGGTGACTGTAAAGATTTTCAGCAAACGACCAATCCACATTTGAACACAAAACTTAGCACACACTTTTTATTGTTTACAAAACACGGTTTCTCACATATTTATTAAAGAATCACAAATTCAGAGAGCCACGGTAGAGTAGTGTAAGACGCTTGCCTGCCGGCTTGGCGATCATGTGTTCGAATCCGCATCGAGGCGGGATTTTAAAATTCACCTGGGCTTCTAGGTTGACCCAACATAAAAATTGGTCCCAGGAAATCAATTGCGATGTAGAGACGGTGGACACAATATTGACCATATTATCCACCGAGTGCTGACTGGTTGATAAAAATATGTGTATAGACCAGTGGTTCTCAACCGGTGGGGAATCCCCCCCCCCCCCAGGGGGGAATTTTAGGGTTTCCAGGGGGGGGGGGGGGGGAATGAAGACCATTTCAAGATCGCATTAATACAAGAACCGATTACTTGATATTGTTTTTCCCTTCATACTTTACAGTTATGTACGTCTCATCCTTCTAAAATTCATTTTATAAAGTAAGTAGACCCACAAATCATGTTTTATGTGGATGTCTAGACTTGTTTTAGTATATGCTATTAAATTTACCTTCCATTTTTACGTATACTGTGTAGGGGTGGGGGATTTTTAGATAGGAAATATGAAAGGGGGGGGGGGGAATGACATTCTGAAAATACGGTGAAGGGGGGCACGGGCCAAATCTTTTTATATGAAGGGGGGGGGGGGGGGAATGACGTTCTGAAAATATTTTGAAGGGGGACACGGGCCAAAAAAGGTTGAGAACCACTGGTATAGACTAATGCGTCTTAATGTATACAAGTGTCCATTACTTGTATGTTTCTAACTAATCACATATTCGTTCAAGCATTGAAGTGCACATTGATGCGGACTGTCATCCCTATGCGGTTCTCAGCACATTTTGGATAGAAACAAGCAATATTGTATTTATCATATTAGTAAGGGGTCTTAATTTATATAATGGCCGATGGCGTGTCACGTTACATAACAGCTCTATTTTCAGGCAGTGAACATCTGTTACACTCAGTCTACACAAGTAAGTGAACATCTGTTACACTCAGTCTACACAACCAAGTGAACATCTGTTACACTCAGTCTACACAACCAAGTGAACATCTGTTACACTCAGTCTACACAACCATGTGAACATCTGTTACACTCAGTCTACACAACCAAGTGAACATCTGTTACACTCAGTCTACACAACCATGTGAACATCTGTTACACTCAGTCTACACAACCAAGTGAACATCTGTTACACTCAGTCTACACAACCATGTGAACATCTGTTACACTCAGTCTGCACAACCAAGTGAACATCTGTTACAGTCAGTCTACACAACCAAGTGAACATCTGTTACACTCAGTCTACACAACCAAGTGAACATCTGTTACACTCAGTCTACACAACCAAGTGAACATCTGTTACACTCAGTCTACACAACCAAGTGAACATCTGTTAAATTCAGTCTACACAACCATGTGAACATCTGTTAAACTCAGTCTACACAACCAAGTGAACATCTGTTACACTCAGTCTACACAACCATGTGAACATCTGTTACACTCAGTCTACACAACCAAGTGAACATCTGTTACACTCAGTCTACACAACCATGTGAACATCTGTTACACTCAGTCTACACAACCAAGTGAACATCTGTTACACTCAGTCTACACAACCATGTGAACATCTGTTACACTCAGTCTGCACAACCAAGTGAACATCTGTTACAGTCAGTCTACACAACCAAGTGAACATCTGTTACACTCAGTCTACACAACCAAGTGAACATCTGTTACACTCAGTCTACACAACCAAGTGAACATCTGTTACACTCAGTCTACACAACCAAGTGAACATCTGTTAAATTCAGTCTACACAACCATGTGAACATCTGTTAAACTCAGTCTACACAACCAAGTGAACATCTGTTACACTCAGTCTACACAACCAAGTGAACATCTGTTACACTCAGTCTACACAACCAAGTGAACATCTGTTACACTCAGTCTACACAATAATGTGAACATCTGTTACACTCAGTCTACACAACCAAGTGAACATCTGTTACACTCAGTCTACACAATTACACTCAGTCTACACAACCAAGTGAACATCTGTTACACTCAGTCTACACAAGTAGGTGAACATCTGTTACACTCAGTCTACACAACCAAGTGAACATCTGTTACACTCAGTCTACACAACCAAGTGAAAATCTGTTACACTCAGTCTACACAACCAAGTGAACATCTGTTACACTCAGTCTACACAACCAAGTGAAAATCTGTTACACTCAGTCTACACAATTACACTCAGTCTACACAACCAAGTGAACATCTGTTACACTCAGTCTACACAACCAAGTGAAAGTCTGTTACACTCAGTCTACACAATTACACTCAGTCTACACAACCAAGTGAACATCTGTTACACTCAGTCTACACAAGTAAGTGAACATCTGTTACACTCAGTCTACACAAGTAAGTGAACATCTGTTACACTCAGTCTACACAAGTAAGTGAACATCTGTTACACTCAGTCTACACAACCAAGTGAACATCTGTTACACTCAGTCTACACAACCAAGTGAACATCTGTTACACTCAGTCTACACAACCAAGTGAACATCTGTTACACTCAGTCTACACAACCAAGTGAAAATCTGTTACACTCAGTCTACCACAATTACACTCAGTCTACACAACCAAGTGAACATCTGTTACACTCAGTCTACACAACCAAGTGAAAATCTGTTACACTCAGTCTACACAATTACACTCAGTCTACACAACCAAGTGAACATCTGTTACAATCAGTCTACACAACCAAGTGAAAATCTGTTACACTCAGTCTACACAATTACACTCAGTCTACACAACCAAGTGAACATCTGTTACACTCAGTCTACACAAGTAAGTGAACGTCTGTTACAGTCAGTCTACACAACCAAGTGAACATCTGTTACACTCAGTCTACACAACCAAGTGAACATCTGTTACACTCAGTCTACACAACCTTCATTCATTATACAATGAGACGTGACAATTTGTGTTTTGTGTTTTCCCCCCTCTACCTTATCATAAAAATTAGGAATTAATGCCACGTACATTTTGCAGGAGGTTTCTTTGATTTCTGTGTCTAGGTCAGTGTCACACATAATGATGGAACAGAAATACAGGAGATCGACACAGGAGGTTGGTGTGCCAGCTTTCTGTGGTGATGACTCCAAGAACATTGTTGTAATCTTGTTGTTTGTGAATCTTCTGAAAGACTGAGTTTTAACACGTAAATGCGATGCCTTGACGCTTGAGTTGTCTGATATCAGAAAGGGGCTCAAGTCTATAGGAGTGAGGCCGGTGTAGATAACTTTCTCCCGATCACGTACAAACGTACCATCTTCACGGGGACTATGTTGTAGAGTTCCCCTTCGCCTCTCCGGGCTCAGAATCTAGCTTGGTGTGCAAGATTGGGATTGTACCTTCACATTTGTGGAGGGGCATTTTAGGATGAAACATGTGTCGAATCAGGACACACGTACTGGCCTGGATTCGGTCTAGGCTAGAAATGTTTCACCCACAGGTGTGATGCATTGAATTGTCAACAAACAACAATCCCGTGCCCAAATAAACAAGAAGATATATATCAATGTTCTCAGGTAGTCGTTTGGTGAATGGTTCAACTTCTCCGGGGTGTATACAACAGTCTGGAAATGTGTTCACTTGCTTTCTGACAGGCGTACATGCTGAACAAAGACGTGAGCGAAGTTCCATTGCGAACATTAATACAATGAACAAATGATATTAAGGGACGTTTCTATTGTAGGAGTTGAAGTGACAAGACGTAGGTGTCTGACGTCCATAACTCACAGCTTGTAATATTTGGCGATTTTATGAAAGCTGATGTTTTGTTGTAGGTGCCAGGTTGGCAGATGTATGTTCTCAACCAACATAAGTTTATGTCTTGTCTTCTATTAATAAGCTAACCTACCACAGTAAACAGCTGCGTTCTGTATACCAATGTTGAATTAACAGGGAACGTAATAGTGCTAAACAGTCTCGACTGTTATTGCTTTTCTTTATGTGATACACAGTCAAATGTATAGATCACGTAAGACAGCATGTGTATTGTCTGTATTTACTAGCAGACTGAGTTTGTCCCATATCTTTTATATCTTCCATGATAGAACAAGAACGTGATGAACTAACTTCTAATAGATTATAATTCAGTTCTATAACTATGTTTTCTTTCATTTCATTTTGGCACAAGTGTTCAGAAATGCAACAGACACATTTTGTTTGATAGTACTGAAATTTTCAGAAGTCCATAATTTATTATGCAGGTTGGGGCATATCAAGCTAAATTATTTATTCGATTAATTCTCATTCTCAAAAAGGCATTTCTTATTATCTCATAACATACTTTCAATACTGACCTGAATTCTTTGTCCTGCAGTACGTACACAAAGAAATTAGCCCAGGTGTGAAACAATGATACACCTTTTACGGCATCATAGGCAGTATTACGTATATAGGATTCTACATCTTCGACAGCTTTAAAATAGTAAATATTAGTGATCACAATAGGGGTTGTAGATACAAAGAATGTCCCAAATACAGTAACAGGCATACGAACGATGTTCCATTTGATTCTGCTATTAGTAGCTCCAGCGCTGTTATTTCTGTCAGCCGATCTAGATTTAAGAATAGCCAAACTTTGTTTTCGAATGATAAATCCGATGTGGATATAAATAGCAAGCATTAGACTACCTAAAAAAAAGTGGAAGCTGACGTCGATTGTGGCGTAGCCAAGCATGAACTCATGGACGCTACACCTGCAGTTTGTGACTATATGCACGCCTGAAATCATAGAGATGGTCCATAGTAGTATAATAGAACATGTGAATGATTTAGGAGTGACCACTCTTTGGTGTACAAATGGCCTGGCTATGTAAAGCCAACGCTCAACGGAAATAATGAAATGACAACATCTGCTGCAAATCATGCTGGAGGAGGTTAAATATAAACATGTGCAAAATAAAGCAAACGAATTAACCAATGGCATGTTTATATCTGCGTCGTATAGATTGCGTGCAGATGGTATCTCGTAGGCTGTAGCAAATATGAGGTCACTCACTGCCAGTGAAGACATGAACACACGCGAGGATGTCTGCAAGCGACTACTGCAACAAACGCTAACGATAATTATGACGTTGAGAATGAAGGAAATACTCAGTACACCAGTTTCGGCAATTGTTATATACACGTCTGCTAGTGGGGCGATATCGGAAACGTTGTCCGTGCAACTATCCGTAGCCATGGGTACAGTTCATAATCAATGAATAGTCAGTCGTGAATTAAATCCAGGCAAAGATTTCATTTATATTTAAAAAATACATGGCTTATCAAAACCTATTGAAACATCACAATCCGTGTCTAATGGAACGTGAGATAGAATTATTCCAGAATTGTTCTTTAAGTTTTCCCGCAACATGCAATGCTAAATTATTGGTAATATTGTCTGCTACCTTTGCTTAGTTTTCATTTATACTTGCACAACTAAAGCCATTGTTTAAAACCACCCGAGCTTAAATACTATTGCCCACTAATGAAACACTCGCAAAATGTTTATAAATGTCTCTAATTTGTCGAGCCCATTCCTCCGTTGTTAGCTTTCCCCTCAGGATAACTTTACAAACAGTGCATGTCAGATGGAACTAATAGTATAAAATAAACAATGACTAGTTATATTACAGAGTTAAATTGTTCAAATGCCCTTAAAACGATCTTCATGTGGTAAATTTACAAACCAAGTTGACTTCACATTATCGACATAATTTCTGGTGTAAAATACCCCGAGCAAAGGCCGCATTCGTGATGTACATTTCAATGGAAATAACTTACAACACATTACCAGCTTTGTAATGTGAACCTCTTCTTCTCAGTTTTGCAAGTTGTTATTAACTAGCTGGTAAAACTAGCCAAATGTGACCACCCATGTACACTTTATCTAATACCTTCCGAATGGAATACAGTAGGGGCATAGATTCACCAATGACTAAATAATTACTCCATCCATCCATCCATCCATCCATCCATCCATCCATCCATCCATCCATCCATCATGTACCATGCCGATAAGCGTGGGCGGTCATGTTTCGCCATCTCACTCGATCACTAGAGTCGTGGATCAGCTCCGTGTTTCTGTCTCGACAAAGAACAAAGAAATTACTGCAAAAATATGATGTTCAAACACATGAAAATAGAATTAGGACTAAATTTGTCAGTTTTTAAACACAAACAATGAAGTTAATACCTAAACAAAATCAAACAATAAAACACGCATAATAGCAACAATCTAGGCGAAAACGATTGAAATAAACGTTTTCCAGCTGGGCACATACACAATAAACGGATATAGCAGGCACAATGGTATTATAAAATTCCAAGAACGGATCTCAGCACTTGTGACCACGGCACTGCCACACCAGAACACCAGACACAGTCCTGCTAAGCATACATTCATGCACACACAGTACAGAGTCCCGTAACTATAAGTTTCCTTCGTGAAACACATTTACGGAAGTAGAGATGATGACTTTTTAAACACCTAATGTAATTAAAGGAACCCCCACCCCCCTATCACGTCATGGCGCGTCTTGAGTATATAGTGCTAGCCCCAATATTTAAAACTTATCAGCATTAGATAAGTAATGAGGTTAATATAGGGTGTATATTTAATGACTGTAAGGAGCGGCTGGCAGCGTGGCTAGAACGCGGATTCTCCTTCGGGAGACCCGGGTTCGAATCCTCGGTAAGGTGTGGGATGTTTTCCTGTCGGGGCAAAAAGAAAATCCACAATCGCATCCGTAAGCTCTTCGCCACAGATACCGGCATAAGAGTTAATCCATCTATCATGTGCCATGCCGGAAAGCGTAGGCGGTCATGACTCACCATTTCACTCGATCACCAGAGTCGTGGATCAGCTCAGTGTTCCTGTCTCGACAATGCCATGTGGCCAAGCCATCCAGGTATTTACTTCTCGGTCTTCCCCTTGGTCTGTTCCCGTCGATCTTGCCAGTTGTCACCAAGTTCTCCAATTCATATCTTCTCATAACATGTCCCAAAATGTGACTGTCTACGTCTAATTTCTCTAATCAATTTATTATTTTTATTTGTTTCCTGTAGTACTTGGTCATTTGTTTTTCTGTCTGTCCGTAGAATTCTTTGCATTCTCCTCAGAAATCACATTTCTATAGCCATCATATGTTTTTCAGCTTGACTTCTCATTATCCAAGTTTCACATCCATACAAAAGTACAGGCTCTATGTATCCCCTCAACACTCTTTTTCTCGTTTCAATTGATATCTTTTTATTGGTCAGCATGTTTTTCATCTTGCTAAATGCTACTTTCGCCATGGCGATTCTTGTTCTAATCTCTCCAAAGCATATCCCATCAGATGTTATGACTGTTCCGAGATAATTGTATCGATTCACTTGTTGAACAATATTCCCATTTACTTGCATATTACATTGTGGTATTTCTTTCTTCCTAGTGACGACCTTAATTTTTTTTTTTTTCCCCAACCCCGGGGGGTTAAAAAAAAAAAAAAACCCCCCCCCTTTTTTTCCCCCCATTGGGTAACTAAAATTTTTTTTCCCCCCCAAAAAAATTTTTATTTTCCCCCAAAATATTTTTTTTAAAAAAAATAAAATTTTTTTTCCCCCCCCCAAAAACCCCTTTTTCCCCCGGGAAAACCCCCCCGGGGGTTTTTTAAACCCCCCCTTTTTGGGGGGCCCCCCCCCCCAAAATTTTTCCCCCCAAATTTTTTGCCGGGGGAAAAAATTTTTTTCTTTTAAAACCCTTAAAACCCCCCCCCAAAAATTTTTTCCCCTTTTTTCCAAAAAATTTTTTTTTTAAATTTTTTTTTCCCCCCCCCCGAAAAAATTTTGGGGAATTTAAAAAATTTTTTGGAAAAACCCCCGGGAAAAAATTTTAAAAAAAATTTTTAAAAAAAAAAATTTTTTTTTTAAAAAAAAGGTTTAGAGTTTTTGGGGCCCCCCCTTTAAAAAAAATTTTTTTGGGTTTTTTTTTTCCCCCCCCAAAAAAAATTTTTCCCAAAAAAAAACCCCCCTTTTTTTTTTTTTTTTTAAAATTTTTGGTTTTTTTCCTTTTTGGTTTTTAAAATTTCCCTTTTGAGTTTGGGTTTTTTTTTTTTTAAAAATTTTTTTTTCCCTTAAAGGCCCCCTTTTTTTTTTTAAAAAGGGGGGGTTTTTTACAAAGGGAAAATTTTTTTTTTTTTTAATTTTTTTTTTCTTAAATTTTTTTTCCCAAAAAATTTTTTTCCCTTAAAATTTTTTTTTAAAAATTTTTTAAAAATTTTTT
Source organism: Cepaea nemoralis (assembly GCA_014155875.1). Classification (NCBI taxonomy): domain Eukaryota; kingdom Metazoa; phylum Mollusca; class Gastropoda; order Stylommatophora; family Helicidae; genus Cepaea; species Cepaea nemoralis. The sequence continues at coordinate 89,799 of JACEFZ010027669.1, forward strand.
CCCTTTTTTTAAAAATTTTTAAAAAAAATTTTTTTCCCCCCCTTTTTTTTTAAATTTTTTTCCCCCTTTTTTTTTTTTTTAAATTTCCCCCCGGAAAAACCCCAAAAAAAAAATTTTTTGGGAAAATTTTAAAAAAATTTTTCCTTTTTTTTTTTTTTTTTCGATCTTCATGATAACTCGTAGCAAAATCTTCGTGATGTGACTCATTATACTAATTGTTCTATGTTGATCACATTCCAAGGCTCCTGATTTCTTTGGGATTGCAATAAATATAGAATTAAATAACCCAGAATGTATATCTCTGGTATCATATAATGTGTTCAGCAGTCTGGTGACTTGATCTCTTCCATATTCCTCTAAAGCTTTAATCATTTCAGTTGTGATGTTATCTGATTCGGGCGTCTTGCCAGCTTTCATATGTTTAAGAACATCCCGAAACTCCATCTTCAAAATTGGCGGTTCCTTCATTATTAAATCGAATATCAAAATGTTCATCTCTGTTATCATCATAAAGGTTTTTCACATAATCTGACCATTCATGTAGAATCTGATCTTTTTCTATTATGATTTTGCCATCTTTAGTTTTTAGACAGCCTGCTAATGTTCTTGTTCTTTTATTAGTAAGTTCCTGAATTTGTGTGTGCACAGCTTTGGTATTTTGACTGTTGTGTTGTTTTTCAATTTATATGCAATTTTTCTCAAGCCATGCTTCTTTTGCCTCCTTACATAATATTCTGACTTCTCTGTGAATTTCTTCATATTTGGCAGGATTATTTTTGTTGAGTCTTCTTGTCTTCATTAGTTGTAAAATTCTTCAGTCATCCGTTTCTTACGACCCACCTTCTTTAATTTTGGAATAGTTGTTTCTGCTGCCAAACTGATTGAATTCTTAAACATTTCCCATTGATCATCCACACCCTGAAATAGGATCTCTAGATCAGACAATACATCAAATCTGTTCTGTACTTCTATGTTGAATTTGTTTTGTATTTCCATGTCATTTCTCAATGTACACAGATCATATTTAGTGTTTCCTGTTATATACTTGACTTTCTTTAACTTTACCCTCAATGTACCTGTAAGTAATCTGTGGTCACTATAACAATCAGCCCTGGGAACTGTTTTTACAATTGTTAACGCATTTCGAAACCTTCTGCGAATCAAAATGTAGTCAGTCTGGTTTCTAATCATACTATCAGGACTTCTCCATGTCCATAATCTTCTAGGGTGTTGCTTAAACCAGGTGTTTCCAACAATCTTTTCCTGCTCTTTTGCCCACTCTACAAGTCTGTATCCTCTTTCATTTCTCTCTCCTAAACCATAGTTTCCAACTGTGTATCTATCCCCTTGATTTCCTACTTTTGCACTGAAGTCCCCTATTATGATGTTTATTTCTGAATGTTTACATTTCTTTAAAGCAGACTTAATGTCATTGTAAAATTCCTTTACACTATCTTCACTGGATTCTCCTGTTGGGGCATATATTTGAAAAACGTTTATGCTAAAAGGTCTGCCGTTTAATTTACCTGTTAAAACTATGTTTAACAATAGACATCTATATTAGAAGAGCCGGTCTCCCTGGCCTAGGAGTTAGCGACTTTCTTCGTAAACCCGTATATCCACATCTGGAACGTAACTTGCGCGAGAATCGGTAGCGGTTCTCGCCGCGTTGGTGACTTACGGGGTATGTGAGCCGGCCGCTCAGAAAGCAATGGCAAACTACTGAGCGTAATCTTCCAAGAAATCAACAATCAGCTGAAAGATGCTGATGTTGACAGCGATGTCCTGTAAAGGATATGCGAACAAAACAAAAAACGAAAACAAAAAACAATTGGGGAAGAACAGTTATTAAAGTCAGGCAGTACAACAGGTTAAAAGTTCAATTCAGCACAATCGCGCGACAAGTTGCTAGAGAAACAGGGAAATAGCGACGTTGACAGAGTGACCTCAGAACAAAGACATCACTTCACGGTTAGCTTCGAGTCAGATCAGACTTATTTGATAGGTACAGAAACAGTTGTAGTGTAATTTTATTGTGAAGATAGACATATTTTTAAAGTTTAAAGTGAGACTGCGACTGGACTAGCAAGCCGGCAGGGGATTTTTTCCTGCTCGAAGAAATAATAAGAAGCATATTCGGACATATCATAGTTATGGGAGACTTCAACTCAAGACTGGGACATAACATAAGTAAACATAACTGACATGGAGAAAAATCATGGAGCATTTGGAGACCAACACGATGAAATAAATGATAATGGAAGTAAACTGATAGAGCTATGAACTCAACACGACCTCTTTATAACAAACTCATTTTTTAAACACAAAGACACACACATATATACTTGGTACACATGGGACAATCCAGACACCAAAAGCCAAAGTGTTTTCATGATAACAAGGAACAACAGAAAAAGAAATATATCAGATGCAACGGCAGTGCCCAACTTAAGTATAAACACGGATGACAAAGCAGTCATTACCACAATAATAACCAACAGAAGAAGAAAGCAAAGACCAGTAAACAATACACCATACGAATTAGTAAACTTTAAAAAAAATTTAAGGACGAGACAGTGAGGGAATATTATTAGAAAGAATTAAATACAATCTTTGTAAAACTACATATATAAATAAAAACGACGGAAGAAGAATGGGAGATCTTCAAATCAAGTATTTTAAACATTGCAAAAATAACACATGGAAATACTTTTTTAAAAAAAGCGCAATACATGGATAAAGAAAGTAACAAGCTGATGGAATGCCGAGGTAAAGAAAAGTGTGAAAGACAAAAGGGAAAAGTATAAAAAGTGGTTGAATAGCAAACAGGAACATGATTAAATCGAGTATAGAATAGCAAAAAGACACGCGAATAAACGAATAAAGAGAGAAAAACAAAAAGACTGAAAGGAATGTGGAGAAACCCTAAATAAAAGCTACAAGGAATCATTTAGAAATTTCTTCAAAAAGATTAGAGCAATGAGAACCAGGACAGAACCCTTTGACCCAGTTGAAATAATTAACAGCGAAAAAGAAGAACCAATAAGAGAACAAAAACAAATCCTAAAAAGATGAAGGCAGCATTTCGAACAACTTGTCAACATTCCATCACATTCCGCAGGAATCCAAGAAACGAACATAGATGCCACCGAAGAACTAGAATCAGACATACTGAAAAAAAAAAAAGAAATAAGAGAAGGCATAAGATTAGCTCCATCGAATAAATCACCCGGGCAAGACGGAATACCAAATGAACAAATTAAAGCAGCAAGAGAAGTAAGAACAGCTTGACTACATAGAATGTTTAACCATGTTTCGGGTAGAACAAAGGAACCATGAGACTGGAGGCGACTTCATTATCCCACCTTGGGAAAAAAAGGCAGTAAGAGAGATGTAATATAATAAAAACGTCCCTACCCTTTCCTAAGCATTGACTCCCTTAAAAATAAACAAATCCTTTCAATTACTGTTTAAGTAACTTACTTAATGTAGGAGAAAATAAAACAGCGATAGACTGACCGTGGCAGCTTAATCTATTTGGCTTTAATTTTTTCACGTACCTGGCAAGACCGGGACTGATGGGAAAACAAAGGACTAAAGTAGCCATTTTGAGTGCAGACAATCAAAGGAAACAGACGTGTGTTCCCCGGGTGGGGTTTCTTTCCCCGTGTGGCAAAAAGTATTTTGCCTTTTAAAATCATCATTCTCTGCAAGCCAATTGGTATGTGATATCTACATTATTAAGATATATTTATGTATTACATAGACCAGTATGTTTAATTAAGAATTAGTTACAATTCTCTTAAACCAGGCTGGATGATGTTTACTAAGGAAACACATGTGGGCGCCACGCTGTAATTTTTCCTATGTCTTACAAATCCAAATCCCTATGTTAATATCTTGTATAGGCATTATGAACTTATATCTAACTAATAGTGTTTATAACCTATGAATATTATGTGTACTGTAGTACACATAAAGTATCAACTCTCATGTACAAAAACACATTCTAGGAATTATCTCAATGTAGTAGCAGACTCTTGATTCATACTTCATAGTAAAGAACTAGTGTCTGTCAATTTCATATTCCTATGTTAAAACTTCTAGGCACTGTGAACAATATCTCACTACTTATGCTTAGAAATCTGCAAATAATCTATGTACTATAGAAAGGTGTTTTATCCATGCGGGGACATACAAATGATTACGCGTATTCCTGACTCTTAGTCAGGGGATAAAATACTTCGCCACATCATAATCTGTAACTTGGAACTATAGTGTTAAATTTTAGTACCATCCTTTTGTTAACAGATTAGTAACCACTCCATATGAGGGTGAACATATAATCATTTCATAAAATAGTGTTAGGGACATGCCATGTTTGAATATAAATTCATGAACAATTAAAGTAAACGCGTGATGTAAATGCATGTTCGGATAGGATTCAATCCGCATCGCCTCACCGTAGTAGAAACAGAAGCGAAGATTGATGTGAATAAATTGCTTGAATATAGCAGTCCTTGACAAAATATATCACAGCGACTACTATCCTCATCTGCTGTACGCAGTGGGGGGAAAACAATGTATGTTTTAGTTATGGATTAACCCCTGAGAAAATCCAAAAACAAAGGCTCCCTGCATCAGCATTATGATTAATTATTATGTAGGATTATCATGTACTTGATATCAGAAAAATGGACATGTATGTTTTTTTTCTGGTATGAGAATTTTCCCTGTTCTGATTGTTACTTTTTACTGTGGGAATATACATTTTAATGTTGCACCTTGGGATTAGAGGATGTTGATGTAAGAATCCTTGTGCACTACAGTACTTAAAAAGCCAATGTTGAATAGCCTTGGGAAGACGCGGCATTAGAAACCACAGAGATCCTGTATAGGCTATTCTCTTCAAGAATGAGAGATACAATAGCAACATATTGGATGGACAGAATGACTTCACTCCTCTAATTGTCCCAGTAACAACAGAACATAAAATAAAGTGAGAAAATACCTTACTCACTATTAAGAGTCAGAATGGCTCTACTCAGCAATGAGGGACAGTGGAACGTGGACACCCACTCTTTTCCCCTTCTCCCCTTGTTGTTTTGTATTTTTGTTTGTAATTGTCTTGTGAAAGTTAACACATCACAGTAGGTTAATGCTCGTGTTGTATTCTTTGTCATCCCTTTTCTACAGAAGAGAAGCAGGTGGTGGTTGAATGTGGTGGGACTATATCACTACACCTGGATCCTGGGTCAACAGCCAGAAAGTGAATGTCCTTACCATAGTCTGCATCTAGAAATACCCATGGACTGCTGCGCTAAATAGCTCCATAGCGAGCAACAGATAAATTAGACGACAACTGACTGGGTGAGTGATTAAGTCCTATTTTAGTAGGAATATCCAGGATGGACTTCAAGATCTAATAATCTACAAAGATGAAGATCATCAGAGTACTGACAACAGTGTATCGTCTGCGTTACTTCTGAGAAGTATCACCTATGGCCTCATCATTCAACCAAGTCAGTGAAACTGGGACAATCCTTCTTCAAGTTACTAAAACTAACAACAGTGGGTAACCTTCAACTGTTGGTTGGATTACCAAGTTAATATCCACAATGGATAAGTCTTCGAAAGAACATCTCACAGCTGCAACAGTCAAACATAAGGTTCCAGCCTTGCAACACCAAGTTCTAGCTATGAACACCCACTCAAACAAATGGGAAGAAGACATTGAACCAATACAACCAAGGTGCCAACTGAAAACCATACCTACACCAGATTACCTCAAGGTTCCCAAACCTGAACACATAAAAAAGACCATATGAATGCAGCTAGCGGAGTAAATGCCTCTACGCCTGCAACCACAGGAATCACCTGATGGCTTGCATCCCTGGATATGTGGTGGAGTAATATTCTTCAGTTCCATGCCTGCAGCAGAATCTTCAGATGAAACCCAATGAATGACTCACCATGGTATGTTCTACACAGAAATGGAATGAATCAGAACTCTATGCTGGTCCCATGTCGGCCTAACTGCCCCATCATCAAGTGTGGGATGGCCTATCAACATGAACCGGGTGTGTGACAAAGCCTTTTGAACTAAATTGGGAAACGGTTAACATAAACCGAGCTGTTGGACAGTCGTCATCTTTTCATCGATACGATGAGATAGGGAAGAACCTTCTGCAGAGCTTAAGTTGCATCTCCTGAAAGTATGACAGACCTAGGCATCAATTTCAATTGGAACACAGCCCAAATGGCAACAGAGTATTCTTAAATTCAGTCTCATGGAGAGAATATGTGCTTATGTATAATTCTATTCTTGGATTATGGATTAGAAACATTCGCCAGTCAACTTCGGTGGACATACTGTGAGTAGAAAATGACTGAGTATAATTCTGCACGGATAATTATGGACATTAACTGCTTTGCACTGGAGAGGAATACCCATCCGCAATGCCTAAATGAACACTATAATTAATTAATTAAATTATTAGTATCAACTGTTTTCATGTGTGTGTTTTTTTCTTCTATGACATATAAAGAGTGTTATTGTGTAATGAGGTAGAACCAATGATGGTTAAGGTAAATAGTATTTTGACATCAACTCATTATTTTTAAATATGATAATTGTACATGGTGTCAGAACCAATTTGTGGTTGTTGTGTTGTTTGTAATAACCTGGTATTTTTTCTGGGGTCACTGGGTACCATGTTGTAATACTGCACATCATTCCCATGCCTGTCTGAAAATGCATAGTGTTTATTACACATCTATATATATGTAACTGCAGATCTTGAGTTAATACCTGAACTGTTTGTCCAAAAGTGTTGTGTACATCAAGTAAATGTGGTGTCCAACAAGTGGTTGTTTATATGTTGTGAGCAATCAATATCCTTCTAGCACTATAGACAATGTAAAGGGTGGTAAATATCCCTGATCACCCTGCATTCTAACCAGTGACCAGAGAATCAATAAAACCCCCTAGACATTTAATGCAATACTCTACTTAGCAAAACAGTTGTGGAAAATCCTTAAACGATGTGGAGTGAGTACACATCTAACAAACGTATGTAGAAGCTTATAAAACAACAGTGAATGCATAGTGAGAACAAATAGATGACACCCAGAACCCTTCACCATAAGATCCGGAGTACGACAAGGCTGTGCCCTGTCATCCCTAATGTTTATAACATATATAGACAGCATATGTAAAGAAACCAGCCAAATAGATTCTGTAACACCGCATGAAGAACAGAACACATGATGAACCAACGGCGAATTGCACCATTAAAGAACTCCTATTTGCGGACGATCAAGCATTAATATAAAAATCAGAATCATAATTACAAGATCACATAGTCTAAACGAAGTGAGTACGGAAGATATGCAAAATAGCATCAGTAAAACAGTGGTAATGACCATAACCAAAGAAAAAAAAGCAACAAACATTCATCTAAAAGAACACCCCCTCAAACAAGTAAAGAACTTCAAGTACTCAGGAAGCATAATATTATCAAATTGCAAAATCCTCCCACCCCAACCCCTTTCCCCCAAATTAAAAAAAAATAAAAACTAACAAGAAAAAGGTCGAAATCACATTGCACATCTTCAGAGAACATGCAGAAATATTAGAAACCGACATATGCAAGCGTGAAGCTCTTACACCAGAACCTTTGACAAACTGCTAATACAATTTTTTTAATAAGAAACCTTGCATCGGGAGGGTTGGTGATGTCCCCGTAGCCCGTAAGCTGATGTTTTATTGAAGCTACAAAGTTAGTGTTCATCAGCGTCGACTCCATAGAGATCTCGCATACAAATGTTGTGCCTTATCCTAAAGTGTGTTATTAGTTCACACAACATTACGTCTATGTTTAATTCCGTATGAACTCAGCCAACTCTATACAACTAAACGGCTGCATTTAGATGCTATTATTTGATTTGTAGCCAACGAACGAACGAACTTTATTTTCAAAGGGTCACAAATTTGGCACGCAAGCCCATCTTACATTCGGCCCTTCCAATCACTCATCTTTCGTTCATCAACTGTGCATGTCACATTCACATAGGAAAAAAAATTTGTCAAATTGATGATTTAAACATACTAAAAGTAATATGAACAAACTCCCACACTTTACACACACACATACATTGACGATTATCGTGAGCACCCTCACAATTTTAAAGAAAAATGTGAAAAAATGGGTAAACATGGGAAAAATGGGAAAATGGTGAACATGAAAAAATAAAGTAAATGAAAGTAAATGCGCGTCATAGAATGTTTACTTTTCTTGCTCTATGAAATAAAACACACATTCCATTTTTTAAAAAAACATTTGCATACACTCACAGAAAGAAATAATAGCTTGTATCATATCTCCCGTTAAAATAGGACAAGAATATTCTGAATTATTTTCAGGCTGCTTAGCAAACATGTGGATATTTTAATGTAATGACATTTGTTTTTCTGTTTTGTTAAATACCAAAACATATTATGTCCGATTGTATAGAAAACTCCCAGCATATGCAGACGCCTGTAGTTTATTTTGTATGTTTAGATGTGTCATTTAAAATTATTTATTGGGTGTATTCTCTTACGCAATACTCCATTTCCGAGTTTTATAAAGCAATACTTCAGCACTGACCTGAAATCTTTATCCTGTAGCACGTACGCGAAGAAGTTTGCCCAGGTGTGAAACAGTGATAGTATTTTGATAACGTCATATGCAGTATTACCTCTATAAAATGTTGGAGTTCCGATTGTTGCATGATAGTAAATATTAACGATCACCACAGGGGTAACAAACAAAAAGAATGTCCCGAATATAATAACTGGCATACGAATGATGTTCCATGTCATTCTTCTATTTATGGCGCCAACACTGATGTTTCTGGCAGACAATCCAGATTTAAGAATAGCCACACTTTGTCGTCGAATGATAAATCCGATGTGGATATAAATGAGCAACATTAAACCACCTAAAATAAAGTGGACGCTGGCGTCTACGGTAGCGTAATAAATCATGAACTCCATGTCGCTGTACCTGCAGTCTGCCAGTATATGCACACCTGATAACATTGATGTGATCCATATGAGAATGAGACAGAAGATCATCGATTTAATAGTGATCACCCTTTGGTGTATAAATGGCCATGCTATGTAAAGCCATCGTTCAACGGAAACAATGAAATGACAGCATCGGCTGCACATCATGCTGCAAGATAGTAGATATAAACACATGCATTGTATTGCTATGGAACACTGCATTAGCAGATGCGTATTTGCAATGTATAAATTGTATGCAGATGGTATCATATTGGCTGCAGCACATATTAAGTCACTGACAGCTAGTGAAGCAACACATACATTTGAGAACGTGTGCAGACGGGTGCTGCAACAAATAGTAATGAAAATTGTGACGTGCAGGGTGAAGGAAATACTCAAAATAATAGTCTCAGTAATTGATACATACACATCTGCAAGTGAGACTATGTCTGCTGTGCAGTTATCCGCAGCCATTGATACTAATTAGTGAATAATTAGTCATGAAATATGACACATAAATGTATACAGTTTGCTATCAGTAAGTAGTTAATTTAGATTAAACACAGTCATAGACGCTAATTGTTATACTCTCTCCTCCTTAGCAATTAACCTCCATGTTAACCTCTCTAATAAGGAAATTGTTAGGTCCAGATTCTTCTTACGCACGTACTGTTTCAGCTGGAGATTAAGATGGTTGCCGCCATGTTTGTTTACGCTCATTATTGTAAGTTTAGCATAACTGTAACAGGAAACAAACCGCCTTGGGACTATTGTAACATACACAAAAACCTGATGAAATTATCTTGCACTTGTGATAAGGCTGACACAGTCCAATTTAACTTGATATTGTGATGAACTGACACAGTCTAATATATATTGAGTTTATGATATAGCTGGCATAATCTAATCTTTACTGAACTTGTGTTATGGCTGATATAGTCCAAACTATACTGAACTTGTGATATGGTTGATATAGTCTAAACAATACTGAATTTGTGATATTGCTGACATAGTCTAATATATATTGAAGTTTGTGATATGGCTGATATAGTCTAAATTATACTGAACTTGTGATATGGCTGATATAGTCTTAAATATTCTGAACTTGTGATATTGCTGATAAAATAAATCTAAACTATACTGAATTCGCCGGTCTCTCTGGCCGAGGGGTTACAACACTTTCTCCGTAATCCCGTTTATCACGCAGAGTCTCGTAGCGGGCGAGAACTGGGAGCGGTTCGTCCCCCGCTGGTGACTTGCGGGATAACTGAGCCGGCCGCTCAGAAAGCAATGGCAAACTACTGAGCGTAATCTTGCCAAGAAATCAACAGACAGCTGAAAGATGCTGCTGTTGACAGCTAAGTCCTGTAAGGGGATATGCGAAATAAAAAGAAAAATACTGAATTTGTGATATGGCTGAAATAGTCTAAACTATACTGAACTTGTGATAAGCTTGACACACTTGATTGTGCACTATTCACAATCTAAATGTGATGGCATGATTGTAACTTGAAAGACGACAAACGTCATTTCTTATATGATCTTGCTGTCTTTCGTCTATGTTGTCCCTTAGGAACCTTTTATATGCGCTTTTACAATTTCATTAGACGCAGGTAATATGTAATAATGAAATAAGCACATCTGCACATTCTGTTTACAATAATTGAATAATGAATCTTACACCTGTAACGAGTAGTCAATCAAGAATTATCAGCAGCTATAGTTACAGGTTACAGGCAAGGAATTTATTAATTGTCCAATCTCTAAGAAATATTTTATCATTACTAACTAGTAAAACACCACACAGTTGTTCTTCCTTTGTGAAAGCTTTCCCGGAACAAGCGAGATTACATTATTTGATGCCACAATTGTGTCTGCTTTCCTTGTAATGACTAGGAATACGACCATGAATAAAGCCACATATTAAATAGTTGATAGGCGTCCTAACCTTAAATAGCGTGTTCCATTAACTAAATACTATTACCCTTGTTGTGTTAGCTTTACATTTGTCGCTCCACTTTTCACTTGTTTTCTCTCCCCGTTCGATGTCATTATAAACAAATAAAGTGCGCGGGAACTAATTAGTTGAATATGGGATGTATTATAAATGTAAGGGTTTCAAGTGATAAAGTGTCACAAACGTTTTATGCTGAAACACCAACATTATATTTGTGAACATTATCCTGTATGTATCAAGAACTAGGCAAACAAAACAATACAAATCTAGAGTGCACTCTGTGGGGAAGTAACCTGTGAGTACAATTTACAAACTTGTTCATGTTTGCGGTGATAGGTTAGTTCATGGCGGAAGACACACTATGCACAATTAAACAACAACGCGGACGAAGAGGCGATTGTATTTATTAGCGGTTCCTTTATCTGTTATATATTTGCTAAAAATCCAATCGTCATCAATAGTACCATAACCACAATAGTTGATGTTGTTAATGTTCACAATCTTAGAACTATTTCGCTTCATGTTCCATCTCATTGCTGTATATTTAGGGAATTAGCGGACTGACACATTTGTCAATTAAAAAAAAAAGACCCTGGAGACAAATTTTCTAGCTGAAAAATTACAAGTAACAAAAGACAAACTTTATTGAAAGGTCTAGAAGGTCACCTGTTCAACAACAAGATAGTCGTTATCTATTGTAGAGGACTGGACAAGCTGCTATCTTTATACTCAGAACATGAAGCAATTGACTCAATCGTCACATGTACACGAAGATGAAGATATGTTATATACAAATGTGTACATGCTTCATATTGCAGAATAAACATGTGTACATGCGGACAAGCACCTCATATTGCAGAATACAAACCACACGATCTTCATGTGCCGTTTCGGTAAGATTTGTTTGTCATGGTTTACCTTCTCACACTAAGAGTACAATTTTTGATCAAGTTTGTATTCTTTACTCAACTGTCCCAGATGGCCGAGCCATTAATGTATTTATCTTGTTTTCTCCCATTGGTCTTATGACAACAGTTTTGTCAAACTTAAGTTTATTTCTCCTCATAAGATGCCAATAAATCTTTAATGTCCACGTCCAATCTATATAATTAATATAAACTTTTATGTGTTACTTGCAGGGGTCTCATGTATTTGTTTTTTTTCCCCTGTAAATCCATGGTATTCTTTGCATTTTCTTCAGATGTTTATCATCGTGTCTGCTTATTATCAGTGTTTCCGATGCATATATTAGTTCCAGTTTTATATCACTTCAACACTTTTCTTTTCTCACTGCAACTGACAGCATGCTATTGGTGAGTCTGGTTTCCAGAAAGAATGATTGAAATAAACATATATCTTTATCTGTGCTGTATTGACTATACTAAGGCATTTGGTATGGTGAAACTCGAAAACATAAATAGAATGTTGGATATGTTAAACATTGATGCCACAGATATGAGAATAACAAAAACATGTATTGGCAATAAAGTTAAGCTATGAGAACTAACAACCAGTTGGAACTTTTAAACACTTTAAAAAAAGATGTTTCGTATAATTATCCGATCTGTTTAACTTACATAAAGAAATAGTGAGCTCTATAAAGGACATACCGGGTATATTAGTGGGGGAGGGGAACGGGGCAAAATGTAAACAATCTGCATTATGCTGATGACAATTCTTTAGTTCATCATCATCATCAAGTGCCGTGCCGGCTGGCGTAGGCGTTCATGGCTCTCCACAGATCTCGGTCTTTGGTTTTCTGGATCAACTCTGCTGCTGATATTCCTCCATGCCACCGTCTCAATCCATCCAGCATCACCTCCCTTGGTCTACCTCTGCCTCTCTTCCCCTCGATATTTCCAGTTGTTACGATGTTCTCCAATGCCTCTCTTCTCATCACATGACCGAAGAAGGATGTTTGTCTCTGTCTTATTGTTGTATATACTGTTCTAGTTTCATTAGCCTGTTTCAGGCAGTCGTCGTTAGTTACTCTGGCAGTCCAAGGAATTCGCAACATTCGTCTCAGGAACCACATCTCTGTTGCTTCTAATTTCTTCTTAATTTGTTCATTTACATTCCAAGATTCACTGCCATACAGCAAAACTGGTTCCACATAGCATTTCAGCACTCTCTTTCTTACATTCAGTGATAGTGACTTATTGCATAAGATACTCTTCATTTTCTGAAATGCGGCCTTTGCCTGCCCTATTCTGCTCCTAATCTCTGTTGTACATATTCCATCTGATGTTATAAATGCCCCTAGGTATCTAACATTATCAACTTGGTTAAGGATTTTCCCCCCTATTTCTATGTCACATTTTGGTGTCACCATTTTCTTTGATATTACCATTGTTACTGTTTTCTTGATATTCAAGGAGAGTCCTTTCCTTGCACTCTCTGTTACTACAACGTCTAATAATTGTTGTAGGTCTGTTGAATTATCCGCCACCAATACTGTGTCATCTGCATAGCGTATATTATTTATATTATAACCTCCAACTAGTATTCCTGGCATCTCTTTGATCTCTCTCATTATTACTTCGCTATACTGAGAGAAAAGATCTGGTGACAAGACACACCCTTGTCGTACTCCTAGCTTTATCTGTTCGTAACTACCCTCTTTATTTCCCATTTTAATTGCTGCTACTTGGTTCCAGTAAACATTCTTTATTATTCTTAAATCTTTTCCATCAATGTTGATATCTTCCAACATTTTAATCAGTTCATCATGTTTTACTTTATCAAATGCCTTAGTATAATCTATGAAGCACAAATATATGTCTCTCTGTTTCTCTATTGACCTTTCTATTAGTGTCCGTAATGTATAAATTGCATTGTTTGTGCCCTTTCCTTCCACAAATCCATACTGTTCTTCACTAATTTCCATTTTTATTTTCTTTTTGGTTCTTCTCATTATGATTCTGAGTAGAAGCTTAGTTATATGGTTTATAAGGTTAATTGTACGAAAATCTTCACAATCAATTGCTCCTGGTCTTTTTGGTATAGCTATAAATACAGATTTCAGCATATCACTGGGTAAATATCCACTGCTGTAAATATCATTCAACATTTTGGTTAATATATCTACTCCAAATTCTCCCAATACTTCTAATTCTTCTATTGTGATTTCATCTGGCCCAGCTGTTTTTCCTTTCTTCATACGTTTCATAGCGTCAGCGACTTCTTCTTTCAGAATAGGTGGACCTTCTAAGTTACTATCTTCTGTTAATTCTTCCCTTTCTCCTACATATAATTCTCTTATATACTCATTCCACCTCTTCATTATAGCATCTTCCTCTAATATTATCTTTCCTGTTTTTGATTTCAAACACCCCGTATTTATTCTTATTTTTCTTCCTGTAAGCTCACTGATTTGTCTGTGCATATTTTTTGTATCTTTAATGGAATTTAATTCAATTTTTTTGCATTGCTCGTTTAACCAACTTTCTTTAGCCTTCCCACATTTATCTTTTATTTCTTTATTTATCTTAGTATTAGTCTTTAGTTACTGGAAATTAAATGCAATTACAAGAAATATTAGATATAGCGCAACAGAAAGACAAATAAAAGGACCTAGTCCTAATAACAGAACTGCAGAAGTAATGGCCATTACAAAGAAAAATTATATTCCCAAATGAACATCAAAGTGAGTGGGGACCAATCTTAAACGGGTTAATGTATTTAAGTATTTGGGTAAGTCATATATATTATAGCACCTTTATCCAATAATATCTTTCCAGTTTTTGTTTTTAAACACCCTGTATTTAGTCTTACTTATTTTCCCTCAGCTCACTCATTTGTCTGTTGTTTTTTTTCTTGCATTTTTTCATTTTTTCTTGCACTGCTCGTTTAACCCACATTTTGTTTTTTGCCTTCACACATTTATCTCTTATTTCTTTCTTTATCCTAGCGTATTCTTGTTTGTAATATTTACTCTGTTTTCTTTTGTCCATCAACATTCAGATGTCTTCACTCATCCATTTTTTCTTAGCATTTTGCTGTCCCTCTTGTAATATTTCGTTACTTACGGATCTTTATTACGAATATTAATACTTGTATATTGGATTCAAATGAAGTGTCGTTTCTAAATAGGCTGTTCAGTAATGTCAACAGTTTATAACTACGTTTAGCAGAAAATTAACTTGGCAGAAATTACTAAACAGCCACCGCACTACCTCGGCTCACAATGAATATGTGCTTTTGTAACAATTTAATGAAGACATTAACAAAAATGTCGCATGTCCATTGCAGGACGAGGCGATCAATCCCAACCCTAGGTTGATTTACTGGGCAATTTTACATTGGCACCTTTCCGTCTTGACAGACGATAGTTTGGTACATTGTGCTTCAAAAAGGCTTAATAACTATGACCCATGGCGGTGGCGAGTGTGGCTGGTAAGGCCAATTCTTGCTGCAAATTGTTTGTCCACAGTGGATGCATGTGAAAACATGGTCATTCCCACCATCATGCACCATCTTACATCTCACACGCTCAGTGTGTGACTTATCTGCAATAATTTTCTCCTTTGTCTTCATTCCATTTCTGATGTTTGCCCTCCATGCAACACGTTCAGCGGCGACTTGCTCCCAATGTGCATTATCAATGCCTGTATCAGTCATGTCCCGCTTACACACATCTTTGTATGGCAGTAGAGGCCGACCCTGAGATCTCCTACCCGTCTGTAATTCGCCAAAAAAGATGTCCTTTGGTATTCTACCATCATCCATCCTCCTAACATTTCCTATCCATCTGAGTCTACAAAGACTGCGCATGAAACACACCGTCATACAACCTGATCTTGCAAATACTTCAGTATTTATGATAATGTGTCACAAAAATCTGGGCAATTTTAAGTTCAGTAAATTGTCATTGCTTTCTGGAAAAGAAGTCAACTTTTAAGCCCAACTGACCGGCATAGGGAACATCCCCACTACTCAGGCCATCAGCGCTCTGGTAGTTTAAGAGCAAGTACGCTTATCCATTTGGCCACTCTGACTTCTAATAAACATTTAGGAAAGTAGACAATATATCAGTATAACAATACAAACGTTTTGGTTATTTGTCATAATAATTTAAACAGAAAACAATTTGTTCAATTTATTAACAAAAAAGAAAGAAAGAAATATCTGTTACTATCCCATGCATAACAGACGAGACCTGTAGCTGAAGTGGCTAATATATTTGTAGGAATAAACCAAAAGCTGAAGTTTTATATATATATATATATATATATATATATATATATATATATAGGAATAAACGAAAAGCGGAAATGGCTTTTATCTTTTATCTATGTAGGAATAAACCGAAAGCTCGACAAAAAACGTTCGCCCCTTAAAGAAGTAACACGCGCAGTCAGAGGATAGAACGTGATTGACTACTAAAGAGTAGAACAGTAAATTAGTAAAGGAACCATTTTCAGGCTTTCAGAAATATTGCGCGTATGCTGCTATTCTGATATATGTTTAGACTAACAAGCACGCGATGAGGTGATGTGGTCAATATCACACTATACAGAATTTGTGATATGGCTGATATAGTCTAAACTATACTGGGCTTACCGGCTTCCTGGCCTAGAGGTTAGCGACTTTTCTCCGTAATCTCGTATACTCTCGTAACGTGAGTAACGTGACGACGGTGAGAATCAGCAGTGGTTCGAATCGCGTCGGTAAATTACGGGGTATGTGAGCCGGCCGCTCAGAAAGCAATGGCAAACTACTGAGCGTAATCTTGCCAATAAATCAACAATCAGCTGAAAGATGCTGATGTTGACAGCGATGTCCTGTAAAGGATATGCAAATATATATATATATACCTTGTCGTGGTGGGGGAGCTTGAGTTTCTCAATAACCCTGAGAGCTATGCCGGCGGTAGCGTAGCTACCAGCAGGGCCTCCCAAGCCGAACAGGTCAAAGGGTAGAGAACAGACAAAGAGAAACACCCTGGTCCTCCAGGTTGGCGGTTGAAGCGTGGGGTTAACATCCCCACCTTTGTAAAAACCATTTTTGTTACGAAACAGATACATGAGCCTCGAATTCGGACTGACTTATCTGGACAACGACCTTGGAACGTTAAAGGACATTTGAGATTTGGAACATGGAATGTACGGACACTATATCGAGCTGGAGCGGCCGAAGAACTAACCCGGGAGCTGGTTGAATATCAAATGGATATAACAGCAATTCAAGAAATAAGGTGTCCAGGAGAGGGTACTTTAGAGCAAAATGGAATGATTATAATATATGGAGGAAACACCCAAAATAAACATGAATTAGGAACAGGATTTGTCATTAAAAAAAAGAGTTATGGGGGACCATTCATATTTTAAAGCTGTTAATGATAGGATTAGTAAATTACGAATAAAAGGTAAATGGAAAAATGTAACGATGATTAATGTACATGCACCTACTAAAGAGAAAGAAGATGATATTAAAGAAGACTTTTATAATGATCTGGAAGATGTCATAGAAGAAACCCCCAAACAGAGCATCCTGATTGTGCTGGGAGACTTCAATGCAAAAATAGGTAGAGAGCAAACTAATAAAAAAGTGGCCGGTATGGAAAGCCTACATACAACTTCAAATGATAATGGATGGAGAGTCATCAACCTGGCAGAAGCCAAAGGACTGCAGATTAGCAGTACCAGACTACAAAAAAAGGATATACACAAACAAATCTGGAAATCATGTGACAAGAGAACCTATAATCAAATAGATCACATTTTAATTAACAACAGAAATGCATCAAACATACAGCAAGTTAGAAGTTATAGAGGAGCTGAGTGCCGCAGTGACCACTTCCTCGTTGGAGCAAAATTTAAAATAAAACTTAAGAGAGCTTTCTATACTAAATTACAATGATTACACCCAACATATAACAGAGAAAAACTACAAGATATTACAGTCAAAGAGAAATTTACAGATGAAATAAAATGTAAACTTGAAACTCTGCAAAACCCTTTGGAGAAAAGCGTTGACCAAACTTGGTTGCAAATTAAGAATACAATTCAATATACCGCAGAATAATGTCTCGGTGTGTTAACCACGCATAGACAGAACAGATGGTTCAATAAAAAAATGTGAAGAAGCAGTCATTAGGAAGAAGAATGCCAGACATTTATGGTTAAATGAAATCAACAACATCCAAAAGGAAGAGCATTATAGAAATGAATGTAAAGAGGCTACAAAAATAGTCCGACAGCAGAAGCGAGAATATATGAGTAACTAGCTGACCCGGCCCGGCTTCGTCCAGGCCCTGGAGGGGATGTATCTATCCATCAGTCTGTCTGTCTGCTTGTTTGTCTGTCTGTCTGTCTGTCTGGCTGACCCGGCCCGGCTTCACCCAGTCCCTGGTGGGGAGCATCTCATTTAATTCATATACGTAGTCATATAACCTCTCCCGTTCCCGACTATCTGTTTGTCTGTCTATCTGTCTGTCTGTCTGTCCCGGCCCGGCTTCACCCAGTCCCTGGTGGGGAGCATCTCATTTAATTCATATACGTAGTCATATAAGCTCTCCCGTTCCCGACTGTCTGTCTATCTGTCTGTCTCTGTCTGACCCGGCCCGGCTTCATCCAGTCCCTGGTAGGGAGCATGTCATTTAATTCATATAAGTAGTCAAATAAGCTTCCGTTCCCGACTATCTGTCTGTCTGTCTATCTATCTGACCCGGCGTGGTTTCGCCCAGCTCCTGGCGCACAGTAACTTAAAAGAATGTCCTTCCACACACCATTCATTATTTTTAATGAAAACTGTTTTTAATCACCGACATGACAGTTGATAAGTTCTGTAAGCAGAAAAAGATGGGTTACAATGTTATGCATTATGCATTATTTTTATGCAAACTTTGAAAATGCCTTAAAGATTATATCATTATTTATTATAACTCATATGCCTGAAAATAACTATAGACAAAGAGTTTAACAATAGTGCAAGTAAGTCCAACAATATGACTATAAAGTATATAGAAATGTTATTAAAAGTTATGCCCCTTGAAATAACTTTTCTAGAGTGAAGTACCCCTGCTATATAGAACTTATATAATGAAAAATGAAAAAGTAAATGTTATTAAATAAGTAGAAGATTTTACACTATGAAACTATTATAGTCGGTTGCACAGGAATGAAAGGAAGACGTGTAGAAAATTTCATCTCAATCGGATGTACCGTTATCGAACCCATCCAATGCAAACAAACAAACAAACAAAGTCACATACACTCTGTTTTATAGATATAGATATAATCAAAGATATGGAAACTAATCACTAGAAAAATGAATCCATAAAGTCTTTTATAGAACTGAAGTCAATTAAACGAGGGCACCAACAAAACACATATGGTTTAAGTGACAAAAATGGGAATATGATAAATACCAATGAGGAAATGTGCAACACATGGAAAGAATATTTTGTTGAATTACTAAATTGTGAAGCTCCAAGTAACACTTTCCCACAGGAAGAGGTTCTAACATGTGAACCACAAATTGAAGATCTTACATTTGAAGATATCCTATATGTAATCACACGACTTAAAAACAATAAGGCAACTGGGACTGATGGAATTACTGCTGAATTTATAAAGGCAGGTGGCCATGCATTACATCTAAAGCTATACGAACTAATAATAAAAATCTGGAGGACAGAAGAATTACCCCATTACTGGAAAGAGTCATTATTGATACCCATCTTTAAGAAAGGAGACAAGTTCCAATTTGAAAATTATAGAGAAATTATAGAGAAATATCACTACTGTCCACAAGCCATAAGATACTATCCGCAGTATTACTAAATAGACTAAAACCATATTCAGAAGACACATTAGGTGACTACCAGGCGGGTTTTAGACAAAACAGATCAACAATAGATCAGATATTTATCTTACGACAAATATTGACTCACTTAAAGGAAAAAGCCCAACAGATGGGACTGGTTATCAACCAAGATAAGACAGAATATATGGTAATTTCAAGAGAAGGAATGGCTAAAAACTCTGGCCACATACAAATAGATAATATGACCATTAAAAGAACGGAAACATACAAATACCTTGGTACAATCTTCAACTGCTCCAACATCATAAGGGAAGAAATACAAACTAGAATCAATTCTGGAAATAAGATATACTATGCACTACAACATCTATTAAAATCAAATGCGTTATCTCGTAACACCAAAATCACAATATACAAAACACTGATCAGACCAGCTGTGCTGTATGGCTCTGAAACCTGGAGTACAACGAAAGGAGACGAAGCCTTATTACAAACCTTTGAGAACAAAGTTTTAAGACGCATCTTTGGACCCAGTAGGGATACACAAAGTGGAGAGTGGAAAAGAAGAAGTAACAAAGACATTTATGATCTGCTTAAGTCCCCGCTAATCACTGGTATCATGAAGGCTAATAGACTACAATGGCTGGGGCATATAGAAAGAATGGAAGATAATAGGGAAACAAAACTAGCTTACACTCAGGAAATAAATGACCGTAGACCCCGAGGTAGACCAAGAAGAAGGTGGAGAGATAATATATATACAGACCTACAAGCAACTATACAAGCCAAAGAGAAAATAAACCACCTCCAAAATGTTTCAGGGCAAATTGGTCTCCAAATTAACACCACAAAAACAAAGACTATTGATCTTACCAACAGTGCAGATGACACCAAATTGAACAGCTACGTTCTTGAAAAAGTCAACAGC
Source organism: Cepaea nemoralis (assembly GCA_014155875.1). NCBI lineage: Eukaryota > Metazoa > Mollusca > Gastropoda > Stylommatophora > Helicidae > Cepaea > Cepaea nemoralis. Next base: position 110,505 of record JACEFZ010027669.1, read on the forward strand.
TTTACATACCTAGGAAGCAAAATGACATCTACAGGGGACTCAACACCAGAAATATCATCTAGAATCGCACTGGCATCTAGTGCCTTCAATAAACTGTCAAACATCTGGAAGTCAAAGACACTCAGCAAACACACAAAACTTAAAATCTTCAACTCTTGTGTGATTCCAGTGTTAACGTATGGATGTGAAAGTTGGAAATCAACGGTAGCTTTAGATAAAAAAATTAGACAATTTTGAGAACAAATGTCTTAGAAGACTTCTAAACATCCACTGGACAGACTTCAGAACCAATTCGCAAATAAGACAAGAGACTAAGCAAGATACAGTATCCAATTTCATAAGAAGACGCCGTTGGAACTACATCGGCCATGTACTCAGAATGGACAAGTCAAGACTCCCCTACCAAGCCCTCATATGGTCACCAGTAGGGAAAAGAAAACGGGGAAGACCAAGAGAGACCCTGCGTAGAACCATCATTAGAGAAGGCTCATTCAATGGCCAAGTAGATATCCAAGATCTACAAAATGTAGCAGCGAACCGCCAAGCATGGAGAGACAGGACTTCTGCCCTATGCGCCGCCTTAGGCTCAAGAGGAAAGACTAACTAAGACTAACTAAACAAGCAACTGGAACCAACGACTGGCAAGAGAAAGTCAACCAGAGAGACGAATGGAGACGGATTGTATCTGCAGCAAAGAACCTCAATGGCTCGGAAGCTGAAGAAGAAGAATATATATATACTACATATATATATATATATATATATATATATATATATATATATATATATATATATATATATATATATATATATATATATATATATATATATATATATATATATATATATATATACTGGGCTGTGATAAGCAGAACATAGTTTATTGTGTACTATTCGCAATCAAAATATGATGGCATGATTGTCGCCTTTACTCCCCATAAAATGTTCTACTACCCTTGTTAGGCTTGATCGACTTAGGGAGTCCTTCTCAATGAAAATAAAAATTCCATCTCGAAGGAGATTCGAACATATGACCACAGTGTCGACAGGCAAGTTTGCTAGCGACTTTGTTACCTCCGTTCCATTACTAACGCGCACCTACAATAAAAATAATGAACAGGTACAGATGAAATAAAAAATGCAGCCCCAAAATAGTCAAATAAGAATTGCAAATCAAGCAGACATTGGAATAACGCATTCAATTAATTTACTACTAAAACTAAAGCCGTGAATAATATTCATCGCAAGCAACAACAGCCAGACTCGTAATACTAATCTAACAACTTCACATAGAATACACAACAATTATGAATGCTTTTAAAACGACAGCATGACAAACATACTAACCCAGAAGCTAGTAATCAAATGATCTTAACTCTTATAGGACGTGGGATTTTCTCATTATTTGGCTGCAGTTTATTTGTGACTCTTTCAGTTTTCATATACATTCAAAGATAATGACTTATTGCATAAGATACTTCTCATTTTCTGAAATGCAGCTGTGGCTTGCCCTATTAATTTCTTAATCTCTGTTGTGCACCTTCCATCTTATGTTAAAGGTATTTAAAGTTAGGTATTTAAAGTTACCCACTTGCTTAAGAATGGTCCCTTCTATTTCCATTTCACATTTTGTGTCACCTTTTTCATTGTTAATGTTTTCTTGATATTCAGTCCTTTCTTTGCAATCTCTGTTACTACAATGTCCAACAATTGTTATAGATCTTTTGCATTTTCCGCCACCAATACTGTGTCCCCTGTATAACGTATAATATTTTTATTATATCCTCCAATTAGTATTCCTGACTTCTCTTTGATCTCTCTCATTATTACTTGACTATAGAAAAAGAAGACATCCGGTGACAAAATACAGCACTGACGTACTCCTAGCTTTATTTGTTCATAACTGCATTCTTTATTTCCCATTTTAATTGCTGCTGCTTGGGTCCAGTAAATATTCCTTTTTATTCAGCGATGTACCCAACAATGTTGGTGTCGTGGATATGCATTCGAATTCGCGAAGCAGGTTTTTAAAACTGACCTGGTCTCGCATATCGATCCAGCTTAACACGGAAACCAGGAAATCGCTAAGGAAGTAAAAGTTACCGGTGTGGTATTCATGAATCTCCCCACGAGTGTCGATTGGTGTTTACAAATATTAGGCTAACACCATGAACCCAATACGTCACAAGATGAGCACGCAGGATCCTTTACTTTTTACATTATTAACTCAAACTTCACACCCCAACGACGATGGCTGCCATTGAGCTACCTTTTGTTTATGTATATCTCATCATCTCATCAGATTTCTCTTGTACCTTGCGGTGTCGAGGTTAAGCATAAACAGCTGGAGAGTGCCGGTGTATGGGCTTCATATATCGAGGTTCCCACAGTATCTGTAATTCCCTCTATCCTCAATTACGTGGCCGGCCTCATTCTCTGCTTACGTCTGGTCTGTACATCATTGCTTGTTGCGGTATACTGTTAGTCGGCAATCTAGTTATATGGCCAAACCGTTTAACTTGCTGTTTTCTGATAAAATCTAGCGCTGCTATAAACCAAAATTTATTCCTGATTTCTTCATTCCTTATTTTATCTCTTCTTGATACATTGAGTATTCTTCTCAGGAATCTCATTTCTGTTATTGTGATTTTTCTTTTCCCTTTTTCTGTCATTGTCCAGGTTTGGCATTGGTAGCATAGAGTTCTGTAAGTTGCATATTCCTTACAGGACGTTGTAGTCAACACAAGCATTTTTCAGCTGTTGTTGATGTTCTTGGCAAGATTAAGCTCAGTAGTTTGCCATTGTTTCTGAGCGACCGGCTCAATACCCCGTAAGTAACCAACCCGACGCTATCCGCTGCCGAATCTCACGCAGCTGTGTTCCTCGCATGGATATACAGGATTACGGAGAAATTCGTTAACTCCTTCGCGAGGGAGACCGGCAGCATACAGTTACCAATACCAAACCTGCACAATCCGGGAAGGTTAACCCGGTCAACAAATGCCCGCAGAAGTCGGATGTGTCGGCCTAACGGCGCAAGAACGCAGCTCTGCTGTAAACAGGCACAACGCAATCACGTCCGAAAAAAAAACCGGATGAACGAAGAAGAAGAAGAAGAAACCTGCACAATGACAGTCCATTATGTATCATTTATGTTTATTTCGCTATCGATATGTTAATCCAGTTGGAGCTTATGGTGACTCACCTTATTCACCATATGGTCAGATAGTTTTGGAATATGAATGAGCTTGAACAAATGAGCAGTGTAAATTGATTAGAGCCATTAGACGTAGACAGTCAAAATGTTCTGGACATGTTATGAGAAGAAATGAATTGGAGAACTTGGTGACAACTGGCAAGATCGAAGGGGACAGACCAAGGGGAAGACCGAGAAGTAAATACCTGGATGGCTTGACCACATGGCATGGTCGAGACAGGAACACTGAGCTGATCCACGATTCTGATGATCGAGTGAAATGGCGACTCATGACCGCCCACGCTTTCCGGCATGGTTGATTGATTGATTGCTGTTCAATAGATACTTTTCGTTGTTCAACCTCATAGAATATCAGTTTCTTATGTTCCTTGTGAAGCACATCAAAGTATTCGCGTTCATGTATGTGGAAATGTTTCGTTTGTGTTTGGTTTGTAAAGAGTCACATGTATAGCACACAGATAGCTCCCTAAGTGTCTTAGTCTTCACCCGTGTTGCACTTATTAGCAATCTCCGCACTGCCAGTTGTGATGTTCAGAGTAACTCGAAAGGACCACATACGGCGTGTCAACTCTGATATATGGACATGAGCAGGTCTTGTTGTTTCCTATAATCAGCTTCACTTCTCAATGAATGATGAAAAAAAAAATAATTACTTAGTATTTACATTGGATGAACTCTCTTGTTGTAAAATCCGTGTGCTATGTTTGTAAAATAGCCTTTCAGGATTGATCTGAACTGTTTGTCCTGCAACACGTACACGAAGAAATTGATCCAGGTGTGAAAGAGTGACACGTTTTTAGCAAGTACAGAAGCCTGGCTGTATGTGAAGAAAGCATCGCCATTTCTTACATAATTGTAAATGTTGAAACAAACATTTGGGGTTACAATCGCAAAATACATTCCAAATACAGTAACGGGCATACGAACAATGTTCCAGTTTAATTTTTCGATTTGTCGATGGCACACTGCTGCTCTTGGCGAGCACTGTAGATTTAAGAATAGCCAAACATTGCCGTCGGATGATAGCAGCAATATGCATGTACATGAGCAACAACACGATGCCTAAAGTAAAGTGGACGCTAGCGTCGATAGTGGCCAGGCCAAAGGAAAACTCGAAGTAGTCATGTTTGCAGAATGTAATGACATGCACAGCAGATAATAAGGAGACGATCCATGATAATATCAGACAACATGACGTTGATTTATTTGTTACCACTCGTTGATGTACAAACGGCCAGGCCACGTACAGCCAGCGTTCCAGGGAGATAAAGAAATGACTGCAGCGACCGCTAATCATGCTAAATGATATTATATAATAATATGCGCATGTAACATTCTGTGATATCTCATAACGTATAATACATACTATCGTGGCCACGAGTATATCAAATAGCGAGGCATATATGATGTCACTGACAGCTAGCGAGGCCATCAACACATTTGGAAATGTGTGAAGACATTTATTGCAAGCAATGACAGCGAGAATTGTTACATTCAAAATTATAGACACACTCAAAACTATAACTTCCATAATGGAATATATCTGAAAAATATTTGTCGGTTGTACAGAGACATTACTGTTGGTACTGTTCATATTTAAACGTTACTGTATGAATTTTGACGAACAAGTCCGGCTGAGTGATTTTACCTTGTTCTTTATCCTTCACGTGAACTAGATAGTTGTTGACTAATCTCTGTTACGAATAGTTGTCCACTAACATAATCGAAGAACACGTCATACAGGTATAGCCGCTTACATAACGTGGAAAGTTTCACTAAGTATACAAGTACGACTTTATAATCCGTTGTGTCACATAAACATTGAAGCACAAGCTTTGAAGTCAGTTACTTTACTATTTCGTGAAAGAATTGTATACAGTTTTCAACACTAGCTTATGTATCAAAATACCTATATTGCCGCGATTAGTTGGACTATTATAATTGACCGTGTTTAACTTTGATATCAATGCCACCGTCAATTCACACGGAGATCTGGCCATACTATTTTATTGACCACACATTTTAGACCCAGTTAGACACACGAAAACAAACTGCGACACTAATTGAATAGAAAATTACTCGGGCGGTGGTTTATTTATTCATGTGATAGCTTTTTGGTTATCTTGTTTGGTTACTTTGGGTCCTCAACGGTGCTATGGGGAATGTAAACTGTTTTTAGATTCTCCATGTGTGATCTATGCGACCGAGGCATTTAGGAAATATCCGTCTGCAATGAAATACAACGAACGAACGAAAATCTTTATTTTCAAAGGGTTAAGAATTGGGAACGCAGGCCCGTCTGACATTCTGCCCTTCTACTCTATTTCCTCTCATACGTTCTTTCATTCAACATCACTTATGAGGCAAATTTTTGACAACAAAAGAACAATAAGCATTAAAACGCATGAAAAATAATCAATAACAAGGGTCTACAAGGTGTGGACTGCGCCTGGCCCTGCAGCCAGTAGGGTTAGGATCGGCTAGCCTCTTCAAGGAGGGGTGACAAGTGAAAATTAATAGCCCTGCCGATGACATGCAGGCCAAATTAAAAGAAAAATAAAGACATATAATAGCAACCACCTCGAAGAAAAATTCAGATAATGATCGCGCCTGAAGGCAACCATGCTAGCGACTACGATACCGCGGCTCATTGGCCTTAGTGAGCGGATGTCTACATTCTCAATGTTAGTTAATTAGTTAGTCGTGGTTCCAACTTCACAGCAAAGGGTGGCCCGATTATGCTCTGTTCCTGTGAAAGTGAATATCACACAAAATGCTCCCCACTGCCTCATCTGAAAAGAGAAACAGACAGGAGTCTCGACAAACCAACAGCCTGCACAGATATACTATGCTTAATTCTGCTGCCAGAATGCCAATACAAAAGTCCGCCACAAAAACTAACAATTCATCGTCGGTGGAAGCATTAGAAAACCAACAGTCACACATTATGCATAAGGCAATCCAATTAGTTCAGCGACCGGCCGGTCGCTATTTTTCTGAACACGCAGTTCACGCTACGAAACAACCACAAACAGTTGTAAAAGCTCTCCACACGAAATTCACAGCTCACAGTGTCGCTCCACGCACTAAACTCAGTAGCAGGGCGATGGAACCGTGCATACCTGTCCAACATGAGAAAATGCGTATGCAAACCGTATGTACAAGCATAAACACTCCATAGGCAATAACAGCTCAGCCGTCCTATCCTCCATATTTGGGGATTGGATGTCTAAACTCTGAATGTGTAACTAGCTAGCATAAAAACAAATTATCTAAATGTTGAACCAGTTAGGCAAAAGAGCACTTTCAATGAATGTGAACCAGTTATCTGAAGAAAAGATGTTGAACCAGTTAGTTGAACAGAATATGCAGTAAATATTTAACCCAGCAGGTTGAAGATAAAATTGCAAAGAAAGAGAAGGCAGGGGGTCCTTCACTAAAACAAAAGAAACGACTCACTTAAAAAGAAAGGTTACAAATTATGGAGAGATCTTAAACTGAAGAAATATGATCACATGTAAACTGCAGTGATCATTTTATTACCTTTAATGGAAGAATGGTCCAGATATTTCCTTTTCATTTCGGTGACTGGTTAGGAGTGGAAATTGGCGATACATACACACAAAACATACATACCACCTTTCTCTGTTTGTCACTCTCTCTTTCTGGCGCGCTTTCTGCCCCCCCCCTCCATCACCTCTCTCTCGTTCTCTTTCTCTCTCTCTAAATATTTGTGTGTGTGTGTGTGGGTGGGTGGGTGGTTTTTTTTTTCCCCTTTTGAAGTCGTGCTTATGCCCTTAAATATACTCATATGTCACTTTACATTTCTCGATTAGACTGTGTCTATATTTGGTTTCAGATTTCCAGATTTGGAATCACAAATACTTGAACCACTACACACCTTTCTTGCGCACGGAAGATGGGCACCATTCTATACTATTCCCTGTTTTAAATACAGTTCTGTCTCAATATGTATATTTTTATGTTATATTTACAATACTATTTGTAGTGATGGTGGTGTTTGTCCATCAAGAATGATGATGACCATTCATTTCATCCAGTGGGGTTGAAAGTATGGAGCCGTGAGTTCTAAGATGGCTGGCAAGGCCCATTTTTGCTCGAAATGTTCTTTGGCAATGTGGGCAAAGAATGCTTGACGTTCCAGGAGGAGGATCTTTTGCAGTCCTGTTTGCTGCACAAGTGACTACACCCTTGCGTAATGATGTACGCCATGAAATTCGGTCTTTGGCAGCAGTCTCCCAAGTTTCGTGATGAATTTCAAAACTTGTAGTGAGATCTTCAGAGTGTCGTTAAGACGTTACTTCTGACCGCCTTGGGAGCGGTTACCACAACGCAGCTGCCCGTAAAAAATTCGTGTAGGGAGCCTGTGATCTGACATGCGAGTTAGGTGGCCGGCCCAGCGAATCTGATGCTTCAACAGTAAAATGTGAATACTGGGCATGGATGCTCTTTCTAGTACTTCAGTGTCGGGGATCTTGTCTTGCCATTTAATCTTCAATAGCTTCCTAAGGCAGACTGTGTGGAAGTGGTTTAATTTCCTGGCGTGTCGCTAGTAAAGAGTCTAGATTTCACAAGCATATAGCAGTGTAGATAGTACGACTGCTTTGTAGACTTTCAGCTTTGTTTGCAGGCTTATTCCATTTCTATCCCACACAATCTTGTACAGTCCTGCGAAAGACCGCAGCTGGCCTTGGATATTCTTGCATTCACTTCCGTCATCGAATTGTGGCAGCTTGTGACACAGGTACTGCCAAGATAGGTGAATTTGTCCACAACACTTAGTATGATCATTCACTTTGATAATCGGCACGGTGTGATTAATCTCTGGATCTGGCTGGTATATAACTACAGTATTCTCTAAGTTGATACTGAGCCCAAAGTTGGAACAGACATATTTTTGGTAGTCTTGTCTTGATGTTCTTGAAAAGAATGTCAATAAGTTAAAAACATACGAATTATGTAGTATTTGAAAACTAATTTATGATACATGTTTCTTAAAGTTAATTTATTGTTTTATTTCTCATGTTTCCCACATTGTGATGTCTAATTACCCTGAGAGATCTATGTAAGGCATTACATGTGTGTGTGTTTGTTCTTTCTCCGTGGGATCAAAACATGCCTAATTGTATCATTTCGCATTGTCACATACTGCAGTAATCATGATCTCTCTTATATTGGACGCATACTAGAGATAGATATAATTTAACCCACTATTTTCACCGCAGTTGGTTAGCTCACTACCATTTTACAAGCAAAACATGTAGGCCAACAGCTATTGTCCAACAGATCCGACGTCTAGACAAGATCTTGCTCTATAGACAAGCATGTTCACAGACTACCTTTCTACAGGTTGTACGTCAACACGTGAGCACAGACGTCTAGACAAGCTACCGTTCTACAGACAGGACATCTAGATAAGCTACCTTTATATGGAAAAGACGTCTGTATAAGCTACATTTCTACAGGTAGGACGTCTAACAAGCTACCGTTCTACAAACCAGATATCAGGACGTAGAATGGTTAATCAAAAGTCACAATAAATCCGTGTCTAGTAATGTTCTTTCTTCATATTATTCGTTTTATTCTACATCAAATAGCTGTCACACTCAATCTACGTGTGCTACTGCAATATGAGTAGTCAAAGAAAATATTAAGCTGTATCTCCTTAGCCTTCTTGCATTCTTTCGTAGACCACGATTTCAGTTTAAGAAATAACTTATGATCCATTTCTGAACGCATTCAGTTCTCCATAGGATTATCACCAACTAAACCTTCCGAGTACCAAAACTGTAACAGTAATCGCATACAGTACTTGGTTTCATCTAACGCGCGGGGACGCAGAGGTGTTTCCAAGGCACCAGGGCCGGGATATATACTGGCCAAGACCTGCTGACACGTCCGCGTCGTGCGTCCTGGGCAACAGGTCTCTTCGGGGACCTGGCTAACATCAGTAGGATCGATGATTCTTCCGAAGTCGGAGAGTATCTGCCTGCATGGCGAGGAACCACCAGTCTGCACACCAATAAGCCAGACATGGGACAACGGATACTCACGCAAACCTCAGGTCCTGTGTGACATCACAATGATGTTGGACAACAGGATGCCTTCATCCGACATACAGGACTTTTGCGTTGGAGCTCAAGCCAACGAACACAAGCAAGCAAGCATCTAAAGGCGCTATGACAGAACGCAAAGGATTGTTGCCTATTTGTTACGAATTTCACATTGTTATAGTCAATCAATCATTCATGTGCCATGGCGGAAAGCGTGGGCGGTCATGACTCGCCTATTTCACTCGATCACCAGAGTCGTGAATCAGCTGAGTGTTCCTGTCTCGTCAATGCCATGCAGCCAAGCCATCCAGGTATTTTCCTCTCGGTCTTCCTCTTGGTCTGTTCCCTTCGACCTTGCCAGTTGTCACTAAGTTCTCCAATCCATTTCTTCTCAAAACATGTCCACAAATTTTGACTGTCTACGTCTAATTTCTCTAATCAATTTACGAGTTTCATTTGTCTCCTGTAGTACTTGGTCATTGGTTTTTCTATCTGTCCATGGTATTCTTTGCATTTTCCTAGGAAACCACATTTCTGCAGCCATCAGATGTTTTTCAGCTTGACTGCACATTGTCCAAGTTTCACATCCATACAAAAGAACAGGCTCTATGTATCCCCTCAAGACTCTTCTTTTTCTCGTTTCAATTGACATCTTTTTATTGGTCAGAATGTTTTTCATCTTGCTAAAGGCTACTTTCACCATGGCGATTCTTGTTCTAATCTCTTCAAGGCATCTCCCATCAGATGTTATGACTGTTCCGAGATAATTGTATCGATTCACTTGTTGAATAATATTCCCATTTACTTGTATATTACATTGTGGTACTTCGTTCTTCCTAGTGACGACCATAACCTGTGTCTTTTTACAATTTAATTCTAATCCCAGTTGCTCAATGTGTACAACCGCATCTACTAATTGCTGCAGATCCTGCGCATTGTCTGCAATCAATACTGTATCATCTGCATATCTAATTGTTATAGTACAGGGTGTATTTTTAACGACTGTTGGGTGTTTGAAAATATTGCCGTTCCAAGTTTTGTATTTACCTTTTATGTTGCATGAACTCCACAGAGGGTGAATACAAAACTTAGAACGGCAATATTTTCAAAAACTCTATAGTCATTAAAATACACCCTATAGTTTAATTATGTAGCCAACTTTCCCGCCACTTTTCGAAAACCCCACTGTTCGTTATAATTATGTAGTGAGCACAGTGTTCTCTCGGACCTGGTGGATAGTACAGTTGAACAACTATTCAATATATGGAGGTTGGCTGATAAGGGAGTGAGCAGAGGGTCTTGGCGATGCACTAAACGTTGAGAAACACGAAGACATACTGTTAGTCAGACTGCCACCGACACTATCACCCTGGGAACTCTTTAGTAGCTTTAGTTGAGAGCACAAGTTTACAGATGCCCCTAGTGCAGTGATAACGATTCTGAAAATAAGTATTGACTAAGTATACATATATATGTTCGTGAATACTCCAGACCGTCTGTCTGTGATAATTCTGTCATGTACGTACATCGCTAAACTGTTTCACATTTTCAGATGTGCCATTAACAACTATCTGACGGTTGAACTCTCTTACTCCAGAACGCGCATCTGATTTTTGCAAAGTAACTTTCAGAACTGACCTGAATTCTTTATCCTGTAGCACGTACACGAAGAAGTTGGCCCAGGTGTGAAACAGTGACAAAAGTTTCAAAATGCCATAGGCAGTGTCATTAGTATAGAAGTGATAGGATGCGAAAGTATTGTAGTAGTAGATGTTGGTAATCACAACTGGCGTCGTAAACAAGAAGAATGTCCCGAATACCGTAGCGGGCATACGAACCATGTTCCACGTCTTTCTTCTGGTTTTGGAGCCGGCACTGTTGTTCTCGGCAGTAGCTCTAGATTTCAGAATAGCCACGCTTTGTCGTCGAATGATAAGTCCAATATGGATATATATAACCAGCATTAGTCCGCCTAAAACAAAGTGGATGCTAAGCATCGATGGTGCTGTACCCAAGTATGAACTCGCTGAAGCAAGTTTCCAAGATTTGTGAGTATATGTAGACCTGATAATATCGATATCACCCACAATGTTATCAGACACCATGTTGTTGATTTACTAGTTATCAGTCTGAGATGTTTAAACGGCCAGGCTATGTAAAGCCAGCGTTCAAAAGAAATAACGAAAGTGACCCATTCGGCTGCCCTAACATGGTAAAGGAAATAAAGAAAACACAAATACACACTAACGCCGGCTTCGTTGTCAAGGCAAGCTGTGAATACGTCAGGTAAAACTGAGCTGTGGATATGATCCCACAGGCGACCGCAAATATGAAGTCATTGACAGCGAGTGAGGCGATCAACAAGTTTGAGAACGTAGTGCAGACGACTGCTTGCAGCCAATCGTAGCAATGATTATGACCGTTGAACCATAAGGAGATACTCAATACAGATGTTTCCTATGATTAAAAGATAAAAAATCATAAGATAAGATTGTGTCGTTAACACTAGCCATATTGAAGAAAAAAAATACAACAAATTAATAGTTAATTATGGCAGTTGAAAATTACTGAATGTAAACTTCTAGCCCAGTAAGTCAGAAACGGTCAAAAATGCTGCGGTCGATTGCGACGTCCTGTAAAGGACATCAACTAACTAATAGCAATCAACATTAGACCTCGTCTCGTAGTTTTGCTGAACAATTTTCATAGACTTAATTAAATACTGCCTCCTATCCTTGCAACGTGCAGTCATTAGTCTACTATAAAATCTACAATTCTAGAAAATTAAAGAACCTGCCACAGCGGTATGAAACAATGTAGTGATGAATATATTTGCAGCATTGTATGGGTTGTGTCCCATGTATATTCCTACTGTTCCCGTTTTATTTTCTCCTCTAACGTCTACCAATCAGTGCAATAAATGTGTCAATCAAGAGAGTTAAATGTGTTTGCAGGAAGCCATGGATTAAGCGTTCAATAAACAGATTCAGGTTTCAAACGTCACCAAATTCACTTTGAAGACGTAGAATAACAACAGCCATTCATACCCCAACTCCCTCATTAGCATATTTATCTTCTACTGCAGTCACAAATTGTAAACGCGCGCGGTAAATTCTCAGTGAACTGTCCGTGAAAATAGCCACATTCTGATACTGCAAGAGAAGCGTAATGGAACTAGCCAGTGGTTATATAACAGTTAGATAAACACGCCACACAGACTTTGAGAACAAGTGGTAATCAGAGATTTGTGAATATCTTATCTACTCTTTGTTTGGTTGTTGTTGATGTTTTTAGTTCTTGTGTGTGTGTGTGTGTGTGTGTGTGTGTGTGCGTGCGTGCGTGCGTGCGTGTGTGTGTGTATGTGTGTGTGTGTGTGTGTGTGTGTGTGTGTGTTTTAAGAATCACTGTTCACTGTTATTTCATACGAATATATTCATGAATCATACAGCTTCTCTCCTATCGCACCTCCTCCCCCTCCATTTTTTTTCTTTTTTCTCTCTCGGTTATTTTGCTTCTGTTGATGGCTTAGGGTCACAGTCACATTTATTGCATACACTATCTGCATAAATATTTCTCTCTCTCTCTCTCCCTCTCTCTCTCTCTCTCTCTCTCTCTCTCTCTCTCTCTCTCTCTCATCTCTCTCTCTCTCTCATTTTTATTTCTCTCTTTCTCTCTATATATTTCTTTCTATTGCTCTCTGTCAGACAATCTGTCTGTCCGTCCATCCATCCATCTACTGAGGCAAGGCACTTGATGTCAAAATTAGCCTTTTGCAAGATGGAAACTATATTCACCAATAAAAACTGCCAGCTGCAGTGAACAAGAGCGTGTTGAAGTGTCATATAGAATCTGTACTATTGCATGGAAGTCAAACACGGGCAACTAGTAAACGTGGTGAGAAATATACGAATGGCTTGCGAAATATGGATTCTAAAGAAAACTTAACTATCATGGACGACAGATAAGTAATTTAACTGAGACAGTGCTTCAAGAAACAAATGAAAATTATAAACTGATTAGAGAAATTAAACGTTGACAGTCTAGATATTTTGGACATAATATGATGAGAAATAAAACTGAATATTTAGTCAAACTAACAAACTTGACAGGAATACCTGGCAGGTCTGGTCACATTACAAAAGCTCGCAAATTACACAGACCTGGTCCAACAACCATCGTATAGTGTGTATTCTTATGTCCGAGGAGCTTGTTCACATGTATAGATCTTTTGTATCTTTAGCTTCGTGTACACTTACAAACTGAGTCTGTTGTGTCGTGTTCTGAGTCTAACGATAGCAATTTGTCAGGTCCTCTTCAATAGATAATAATCATCCTGCGGTTGAACGAATGTTTTTATGTGTTTTGCTATGGTTTTTCTGTTGGTACCTGCAATTTCCAACAGGAAAATCCCGTTTATATGCCGAGCGCCTTGATTAACGAATGTGTGTCCATTCATTTCTTGATACCGCAATGAGATGGTATCCACAGCAGAGTATTTCTACGTGGTTGAACAGTAACAACATCAGTGACTGTGGTGATGTTGCTATTGATGGTGATGGATAATATATAACATATATACGACAAGTTAGTTTAAAGATCGCCTTTCTGTCCGCGTTGTTTAATTGTGCTTTGCGTGTCTCCCATCCTCAAGTAACATAGCGCCGGCAACATTTAACCGCTTGTCCACCTGTAACGTCCTACAGGGACATGCAACATTTGAAATTTAATCTGTACTAATCAGTTACTTTCCCAGAGAGTTCACGCTAAACATCCGGAGTTTGCCTAGCTCGTGTGATACAAGAGGAAGCTTACAATTGTCATGATGATGATTCGATGTCAAATAACTGTGTTACTTTACCACCTGAAATTTTTAGAAATTTAATGTACGTGCTATTGATTTACACCAAATAATTACTTCCGAGCACTTTTTCATATTTGTAATGTGATTAAACAGGGAAAGAAAAACAAAAAAAGTGGGGCGAGAAACGAAAATCTAATAAGAAAAGGTTAATAGCAATTAGATAACGGAAACTGGTATTTAATGTTAGGGAAACTCTTAACTATTTAAGCTGTGGTTTTAACCGTGGAAGAATTTCTGGTGCTTGCAAGAATAGCAGACGCAAAAAGTGAAAAAAAAAAATAGTATAAACCATGTTTCCAGAAAGTTTCAACAATGGCTGACCAACTCTGCCTCGTGATTCAATTGTCATTGAAAGTGTATTATATCTTTTGGAGTGGATAATTCATGAATTCGTTGATTGTAAACTATACCTATAGTCGAGGATAATTCATGATTAACATCTAGTTACATTTACATGTTATCTATATCTGTCTTGAATTTACGATTTACTAATCAATTATTGTAAACATCAACTATACATGATTTTTCTTCATGATTAGCGAGTTGTTCAACGAAGTATTAAACTGAACAAAACAAACAACTAAAAAAAAAAGACATATATATATACATGCGTCCATAGCTATGTTTATTTCCTGATTAACTACACCTTCATTGTAAACTGTATATCTGGATATTTCATAATTCAATACTAAATACTCTCTGATTGTCAGCTGGATTATGGAATTTGATAACTGCACTGTAGACATCCTCTCACAAGAAGATTTGTACACATCAGTTACTGAGACCATTTTATTAAGTGTCTCCTTCGCCTTCAACGTCATAATTTTCTGTACGGTTTGTTGCAGCACCCGACTGCATACGTTCTCAAATATATTTGTTGCTTCACTAGCTGTCAGTGACTTAATATATGCCACAGCCTATGAGACGACATCTGCATTTGATTTACACAATGCAATTACACATCTGCCATTGCATTGTTCCATGGCTTTCCAATGCATGTGCTTATATTTATTATTGTCCAGCATGATTTGCAGCCGATGTTGTCATTTCGTTGTTTCCGTCGAACGCTGGCTTTACATAGCCTGGCCATTTATACACCAAAGGGTGATAACTACTAAATCAATGATCATCTGTCTGATATTCGTATGGATTACAGCCCTATTGTCAGATGTGCATATACTGGCAGACTGCAGGCACAGCGACTATGAAATAATGATTGGTTACGCTACCATAGATGCTAGCGTCCACTTTATTTTAGGTGGTTTAATGTTGGTCATTTACATCCATATCGGATTTATCATTCGACGACAAAGTGTGGCTGTTCGTAAATCCAGATTGTCTGCCATGAACAACAGTGCTGGCGCTATAAATAGAAGAATGACATGGAACATCGTTCGAATGCCAGTTACTATATTTGGGACATTCTTTTTGTGTGCGACCCCCCTAGTGATCCTTAATATTTACTATTATGTAACAATCGGAAATACAACTTTTTATAGAGGTAACACTACATTTGATGTTTGCAGAATAATATCAGTGTTTCACAGCTGGGCAAACTTCTTCGTGTACGTGCTACAGGATAAAGATTTCAGATCAGTGCTGAAGTACTGCTTTACAAAAATCGGAAATGGAGTTCCGCGTATAAGAATTCACCCAATACATAGTTTAAATTAGAAACTAAACATGCTAAATAAACTACGGGCATCTGCATATGTCATGATATGTCCGTATAATCCGACAGAAGATGGCATAGTGCTAACGAAGCAAGAAAGCGATTATCATTATGTAAAGATATTCCCCTGTTTACTAGACTTCTTGGAAATAATTCAGAATAGTGGTGTCCTATTTCAACTGGATATATGATATAAGCTATTGCTTCCTTCTGTTAGTGCTTACAGGCCAAACGGGGGTTCTCGTCCTGGCCTACACTCTTTATAATGTAAGAAAAGTAAACACTGTTTGACGCGCACATTATGTTTCCAAGTCAAGGACAAGAATTCAACGTTTCTGTAAATGACCGCTGTATGGAATTAACCCACTACGCTACGGTCGGCAGAGAAAGTTTAAGCATATGAAATCTTTCAGCTACACCGACCTCGACTACACCATGAATCTAGTCTTAAAAGTGCCCTTTAACTTATTCTGCATAAATTAATGTGGCAGTTTCTTCCTATCTTCCACATACACACATGAGGTTTACATACTGTAAATATTCTGTTGCGGATAGTATAACAGAGTAGCTCTGTTAAAGGGGTTGTATGACATTGTGGGGCTAGATGGTGCGCAACGTAAGGATTTACTAGTGACCAGTGCACGGGTGAGCACCGTATTTGGAGGTGGCTATGAGCGTCGTGGAGTGACGATAGGTTAGTTACAGAAGAGAAGCGGTTGGACCACCAGCTGGATAGGTCGTATGAGTTGGGTTTCATCTAGAATGCGTTAAATTGAGCAGGCTTAAGTTTTTTTAAACCTTGGTACTTTGGATGTCGACAACCTTGTATGCTGCCTTGCCTTTTTGTATGAAGAACAACCAATAAATAACGAAACTTGGATGTCGCCGACCTTTGTTCTTATTTCAATAGAGCGTCGACTTTGAGAAATGCACCACTGTACGACACGGCTGACTTAGCCCCCCTTTTTGCTCTGTTATAGGGGGTGGCTAAATTGGAGCCGTGACCAGGATCCTGACCTGGGTCGCGGAGCAGCTTTACGAATTGCAGCACATTTTACGCTTTCTTCGACGCCTGTCCAGGGGCGAATTGCTGCACGTTTTACCCTTTCTTTGACGCCTGTCCAGGCGCGAACTGCGGTACATTGTATGTTTTCCACGATGCCCGACCAGGGGCGACAGTTACATTTTGCGTCAAATTGTTAGAAGGGCCCGACCAGGGGTGGCAGTTCCATTTCTCTCAAAATATTGGAAGAGCCCGACCAGGGGTGGCAGTTCCATTTATTTCAAATTATTAGAAGAGCCCGACCAGGGGTGGCAGTTATATTCGTGTCAAATTATTAGAAGAGCCCGACCAGGGGTGGCAGTTACATTCGTGTCAAATTATTGGAAGAGCCCGACCAGAGGTGACAGCTGTTGGTTGTCGTCAAAATCGCTGTCGTCGAGAAACTGTTAACGTTTTGAACTAGAAAGATGGAGCAGCAACAACTGTCACTACTGGGTTTGTAAGGTGTAGTTAGAACGTTGATATAGATTTAGTAGAAGCGACTAATTGATATAAGCATTGTGCTAGTAATGTATGTTCCAGATATCCCATTAGGACCGGAGGACTTGAAGTTGGACGCACGGCGAAGTATAATTATAATTGCTTTAACAAAATTGCAGGAAAAAGAATAGCGTGAAAACGTAAAGTATGGACATGAGGTTAAGTAAAGATTTGGAAAGTTTGACGGTGTGGCTGAAAGAGTTAAAAGTAGCAGTCAGTGAGGTCAAACGTTCTGTGCATTGGTTGCAGAGAGGAATGACCGAACGAAAGACCTATAAACCTATTTTAAGAAATGATGGGGTAAAAATGAATAACAGGGGACAGCCAGTAGTTAATGAAGACAGAGCCCGGTATCACTATATGTATAGAAGTGGTTATCTTGAACCAAGACCAGATGTGACTAAGGAAAATAGCGACGTGAAGAGGCACAATCAGGAAATGTTAGGGGTTTGATAACCATCAAAGGTATAGAAATAGGCCGGAGAGAAATCTTCCCAAGAAACAATGGCCCTCCTATAGTGTGACCGCTAGAAAGCTGCGTGATTGATTGGTTTGAGCAAAGACAGAGACGATATTTAAATTCAGGGTTGAGAGACAGAGTTGAACACAAAAATAAGATCCCAAATGCTCCTAAGGGGGTTGCAAATGTTAGGGTTGGACAGGAAAAGAAGATGTTATTGATAAAGAAAATAGACCGGGGGACACAGACGCAGACAGGTAATACGAGAGAGAATAGTACTCAGACTCAAATAGATACCGTAGAGAAGAAAACTCAAGTACAACCAACTAAGAAAATAGCAACGGGAAGTCAAACCAAGATAGTAGAAAGTATAGAACCACCTCAGGTGAAATTAGAAAAGGGCGAGCCAGTTAAAATTAAGAAGAAGATCCATGCGGAGAATAGACAGGTACAGGCGAGAGGCACCAGAAAGAAAATTAGAAACAATGCTAAGGTCAGGTCTTAATGTCAGATATGAACTGACTATGGAGTAAAAGGAAGCTCAATTATGGGAGTTGTGTTTTGGATTTTTTTAGACTTTATTACATAAAGTCTCAATGGGACAATGCAGGGTAAATGTGAGTGTTTTGGATTTGTTTTGTGAGGAATTGTTCTTCTTTCCTTCTCTGGTGGCCACCAAGTCTGTTTCTTTCTATCGTGTGTTTGTGGTCGCTTCTAGAATGATAGGTTGAATTTGGAAGCATATTAATGGTGATTTAAATGTAATAATTTTAATAATGCTGGTGTATATATGAAGCAAATAGTGAGGTGTATTAATTGAATGTTGTCTTAAGCGGATTGCTGTGACCATGGGGAAATGATGACGAAGAAGAAGCATTAATGGTCCATAAGCAGTTGAGTGTTGAGAAGTGTTGTGGGTTGTAGCGGATAGCTATAAGTTCCATAAGTAACTGAGTAATGCTGGGGGTAGTAGCCTCCCTTAATTAATGAAAGTATTGAGTCAGCAAGACTCCAATGACTGGTGACTTACAAAAAGTCCCATAATATATGCTCGTATAGAATGTATTAGTTAGATTTTTTGGTTGTGTTTTTAGAATTTAGAGGTTATGTTAGGGGTTACGTGTGTTAAAGTTATGAAAATATAATTTTGTTCCAAGACAAAAGGGGGAATCTATAATAGAGTATCTCTGTTATAGGGGTTGTATGATATTGTGGGGCTAAATGGTGCGCAACGTAAGGATTTATTAGTGACCAGTGCACGGGTGAGCACCATATTTGGAGGTGGCTATGAGCGTCGTGGAGTGACGATATGGTAGTTACAGAAGAGAAGCGGTTGGACCACCAGCTGGATAGGTCGTATGAGTTGGGTTTCACCTAGAATGCGTTAAATTGAGCAGACTTAAGTTTTTTTTATTTAACTTGGTACTTTGGATGTCAACAACCTTGTATGCTGCCTTGCCTTTTTTTTAATGAAGAACAACCAATAAATAACGAAACCTGGATGTCGTCGACCTTTATTCTTAATTCAATAGAGCGTCGACTTTGAGAAATGCACCACTGTACGACACGGCTGACTTTAGCCGTCCCCCCCCCCCCCCCCCCGTTTGCTCTGTTATAATAGCCCCCCCCCAAGATCTAGAAGTATACAATCATTCTCCTGCCTCAACATTCCTCGTTTTAATGTTAGTTAAAATAGGACTTCCGGTCCCCAACATGGCGGTTAGGCATTGAACCGTTAAGTCCTCTGGCGTGTTTATGCTTGTGGCTACGGTTTACGTTCGCATTTTCCTCATGTTAGGACTGGTAGTACATGGTTCCCTCGCCCTGCTACTGAGTGAATGCGTGGCGCGACACTGTGAGCTGTGAGATTCGTGTGGAATGCTTTTTACATCTGTCCACTGTTGTTTGCACAGTGAACTGTATGTTCGGAACAATGGCCGGCTGTCGCTGAATTGACTGGTTTGCCTTTTCGTTTCACGAGTGCATTTTTCAGGAGACTCCTGGGAGTCGTCGCTGGAGCTACTGAGTTCATGCTTCGTATGGCACTTTTGGCGGGTCGCCCTGCGGATAGAGACAGAGCCATGTGGGATAAAACCCGGGTTAATGAAGTCTTTCTGGTGACTGCCGATTCCATCGACGACGAACTGTATTTTTCCTGGACTACTTTTGTGTTGGCATACTTGCGGCTGTTGGCTTGCCGAGACTCCTGCCTGTTCCACATTTCATATAGGACAGTGAGGAGAATTTTGTGTGATATTCACTGGCACAGTAACGGAGCATAATTGGGACGACTTACTAATTATTGTTAGTTAAAAGAAAAGATTAAAGACAATAACATGACTGCTTACTATAACGGTGTGAAGTATTAGACTTAAACATATTAGATAATGCCATAATAAGGTGCGTTGGCTGCTCACTTTCTTATCAGCAGGCCACTGAGTCTGTCCATTGGCCTCGCTTCACATCCATACAAAAATACAGGTTCTGTGTAGTGCTTAAACACTCTTTTTCTCATTGTAATTGACATCTTTATATTAGACAGTATGTGTTCCAACGTGCAAAAGACTATCTTCAACATATCGAATCATGGTCTGTCCTCTTAAAGACAACTCCTTCTTGTGGTCTCTTAACTTCTTTTCCCCCGTTTCAAGCTACAACTCGTTAATCTTGTGTATTCGTGTTAGAAGTAAACCAACAGCTCAAAATGTAGCACACACACTCCGATACAGGGGTATTCAGGTTGTTAGAACACTTCTTTACATCGAACATTCAAGTCGTGTCAAAACTGCCAAGGGACCGCACGCGTGTGAAGTTATGTCAGCAACAAACAGAGGTGTGTATGTATATGCTGTGTAATAACGACGATGGCTATCTTTCACCATGTATCTGACTTGTTTTGCATGCCATTATAATACTTCGTTCACGTGTGGCTTACAACTAATCAGGGTTTCAGACTTGACCCACATTTAATGTTAGACAAGCATTAATTGGCTGGTGAGTATACAGCTGGCGATGCTTACTTGATGTATTATATAACCAACTCACCACCTCTCACTTACTTTGTACATTACACCAGAACGACGAATGATCGAGTCTTCAAATTTCCCTTCATTGTTTCTAATTTGACTGTTTTATGTAAATTTAATTTTTAAATTTTGTTGTCGAAATTTAATTTTTAAATTTTAATTAACAGTGACCATACTTGTCGATCACCATATTCATTGTCTAAAACACGCGTATAGTGGATTTGGTGACAACAGATTTCTCTCCAGTAGGTTTGGAAGATTTGACCAATCAGAAGAGACGGAACCATGACTTTATACAAGTATGTATGTTATTAGCCCCTTTGAACACTTTGCACCAAGTTTCACACTAGTGGATCAGCGGTTTCACTGCTAGAGGAGCATCTTTTGATGCACGTTAGCTATCAGTATAATATTGACACAAGCAATGGTCGACTTGAAACACGTTCTCAGCGATATGGTGAATATGGAGTTGACTATTATTAGTTCATACAATTCCACAAAGGCAAATACCTCGACGTTGTCAAGGTTAATAGGTGAAATAGCCAAACAACACGATATGCTGTTCACGTGACTAGAAGGCAGAATCAAGCCGGAACATGTTTTCCAAGTCTTTGTTTCAGTCAGTGATGAACACTTTGGCAATACCGTCATCATTTTTGGGAGAATAATTATGCTGTTTACATTTGGCATAAGTCTGGGTAGGTATCTGGTTGATAATTCTTACAATACAGATGTGAATGTCCATGATCTCGAAGAGAGCTTCGCAAAATCTTCAGGCGAGTATATGACTAATAAAATAAGTATTTGGGTACTTCAACAACAAGGTGGTTCGCAGAATTTCCATACTTTGAGTGAAAATAATTATGCTATTTACATTTGGCATGCGTCTGGGTAAGCATCTGGTTGATAATTCTTACAATACAGATGTGAATGTCCAAGATCTGGAAGAGTGCTTTGCTAAATCTGTAGGCGAGTATATGACTGATAAAATAAGTATTTGCATCTTCGACAACAAGGTGGTTGGAAGAATTTCTATACTTTGAGTACAAAGAAAGAAAAAAAGTTAAATAAAAAACAGGCTTAATTCCCAGTATTTCGTTATTCTCGTGACTGTGAGAGCGTTTGAGTTTGGATATATAATACATAAGTAAACCCATGTGAGTACTTTCTAATAGCAAGTGGACAAAGTGTGAGAGTCATTGGGGAATTTGTGGTGTTAATTGGACAAGATGATAGGTCATTCGACACGATGTGAGAGCACATGGGGAGGTGGCTAGGGTAAATCGACAAGTTGTGAGAGCAATTTTCTTAACTGGCCAATATTTGCTTTCCCTATTTGGCACACACATGTTCCTACATTTTATAAGTTTGGTCGAGATATTTCTGAACTTGGCCAACATCTTTTTCACATGTGACTAACATGTTGTATTCTTTTTATTTGTTTGGTTGTGAAATTTCTTAACTTGGTGATATGTGTTCATTCATTTTAAAAAAATTTGGTCGAGATATTTCTGAACTTGGCCAACATTTTTTTCCCATTTGGCTAACATTTTCCCTACGTTTTATAAGTTTGGTTGAGAAATTTCTTAACTTGGTGATATTTGTCCATACTTTGCATAAATTTGGTCGAGATATTTCTGTATTTGGCCTACAGTTTTCCGATTTGGCTAACAAATTTTCCGAATTTTTTAAAGTTTGGAAGATATATTATAAGATTAGTTGAAACATGTCTTTACCTGGCCAATATTTTTCCTATTTTCGCTAACACACTTTCTTATATAGGTCGACTTCTTTATAAGTTTGGATGAGATATTTCTTTACTTGGCCAACAAATTTTCCTACTTGGTCAATATATTTATAAGTTTGGTTGAAATATTTCTTTACTTGACCAAAATGTTTCACGTTTAGCTAACACATTTTCCTACTTGGTCGATATATTTATAAGTGTGGTTGAGATATTTCTTGACTTGGCCATCAACATGTAACATACGCTCACCACATGACACACATATGTAATGTCAACACTAAAAACTAACAGGTGAACGCACTTATAATACATATAACTGTTTATTTTACAGTAATTCCAGTAAATTTTACAAAATAAAAATAAAAAGTAGCATAATATAATTATACACAATGGATTGTTAAATATGGAATGTTATACACAGCATGATCATGTACGGAGGTTTCCAACATGGGTCATAAAAGGGTGGTTGTTTATTAAACAAGCCGGAATTCTGGATATTATTGAGGTTACAGCATATAGCTAGAATCGTCTCTGTAGCATATTTATCATTTGAACGTTGTTGCAAAACGTAGGTAAGAATGTCGTGTTCGCGTACTGTTTTGATAAAATCGTCACAGTTTTGTCTATTTTTAATTAGTTGTGGAAGTTCTAAGACAGAAGCATTATTGGAAGATGCGTGAAAAAATCGAAGAGCATGTGTTTCGCTGTTCCTAAGGACTATATGATAACTAAAGTTGATTTTGAATATGCTCTTTTGACTGGTAAAGATCTTGTTCAAGGTAGATGTCCAGTCTTTAGGGTAAATTGTGTATGGGCTTATATAAAATGTATAGGCAGAAATATGTTTGTTTATCTTGTTATCTGTTTTGATACTACGTCAGGTCTTAGTCAAAACTATACTGTTTTGATATTACGTCAGGTCTTAGTAAGAATGACTTAGCTACCGTATGACAGTAGACGGTACTACTTGCTTTCTGTCAGCGCCGAATGTTGGGCGGCGCTTACCAAACCCAACACCCCACATTGTGCCAACGGCGTCAGACGGAAGAGCGCAATTGGGAGGGTACAAGCCTTATCCTGGTGCGAGGAAATGCAACCCAATGACAAAATAGTCATTGCAGGGCAGACCAGGCCCTAAGCCTTTGTTGGCAGCTGGTATAGGATCGAAGCTCTGACAGGCGGACAGTTAGAGCATTGCTTTGCTGATCCTGTAGCTTCTTCAGCTTGTCTTGTTCCAGATGTATAGGTGTTAACTTTCCTCTGGAGTGAACTAGGCAGGCCGAGAGAGGGATCATGCTGCATGGGCAACACATGGTTTCTTTATTTTAGCCCAGGCTTTTTGCTTTGGAGAGACAATAACTCCATGCCTGGTCTTAACCGGTCGCGGAGCCACCGCCATTGGTCGTAGTTATTAAGCCTTTTTGAAGCACAATGTACCAAACTATCGTCTCTCAAGACGGAAATGTGCCAATGTCAATGTTTTGATACTACTCCAGTTGTCGGTGTATACTTGTCTGATATCATATGGAAGAATGTGTAAAGAAGCCGCTTCATCATTGTGTCATGTGTGTCATTGACTGGGTCGGAGTTTTCGTCTTGTTTAGTCTTCTTCTCGCTGACTGCTACATGACTTTTAGTAGCCACATGTCTCTTACATAGTGTTGCTCAACCAGGTGTTGAAGAGCGTGCTGGTATTACAGTGCGTGATACTCCTTGTGTATTGTTTTCCTTTGTAATGTGGCGTTGTAGTTTGTCTTTACTATCAAAATTATGACCACAAGTATGACACGAATTGACTTGTTCCTTGGTACTGTGGATGCCCCTAATATGGCTAAAAGTTCATACTTGAGTACAGCACCATCGACGTTAGCATCCACTTTGTTTTAGGTGGACTAATGCTGATTATATATATCCACATTGGACTTATCATTCCACGACAAAGTGCGGTTATCCTTAAATCTAGAGCCGTGAACGTCAGTGCGTGCTCCAAAAACAGAAGAAGGACATGGAACTTGGTTCGTATGCCCGTTACTATATTCGGGACATTTTTCTTGTTTACGACCCCAAATATGATGATGAACATTTATTACTATAATACTTTCGTATACTTAGCATTCTATACTGATGACATTGCCTATGGCATTTTGAAAATTCTGTCACTTTTTCACACCTGGGCCGACATCTTCTTGTACGTGCTACAGGATAAAGAATTCAGGTCAGTTATGAAAAGTTACTTTGCAAAAATCAGATGAGCGTTCTGGAGTAAGAGAGGTCAACCATCAGATAACTGTTAGCGGCACATCTGGAAATGTGAAACAATTGAGTGATGTATGCACATGTCAGAATTATCACAGACAGACGTTCTGGAGTATTCACGAACATTGTGTATACTTGGTCAATACTTATTTTCAGAATCGTTATCACTATACTAGGGGCAAATGTAAACATGTGCCGTCCCTCTCAACTAAAGCTTCTAAAGAGTTTCTAAGGTTATAGTGTCGGTGGCAGTCTGACTAACAGTATATCTTCGTGTTTCTCAAAGTTTAGTGTATCATCAAGACCTCTGCTCACTCACTTCTCAGCCAATCTCCATATATTGAATCTAAATATTGAGCACAACCCACTACTGGTAACGCCGATCGCATTCTGTTATGAACCTAAGGCCCATCCACGTCAATATGGAAGCACTATACTCGAGTTTCGCCCTCATTTGAGCTCATCAGTAGTGCATATCCCTGACCGGATCCGGAAACA
Source organism: Cepaea nemoralis (assembly GCA_014155875.1). NCBI lineage: Eukaryota > Metazoa > Mollusca > Gastropoda > Stylommatophora > Helicidae > Cepaea > Cepaea nemoralis. The sequence continues at coordinate 135,859 of JACEFZ010027669.1, forward strand.
GTCCCGGATCACGCGTGTGAAGCGGGTGTGTAACCACGTGGCACACACTGGGCACACCAAATTATCACAACAGAACATCACAACGCTACCCATCGTAGGCTATGCTCGCAATCTTGAGCATAGCCTACGATGGGTAGCGTTGTGATGTTCTGTTGTGATAATTTGGTGTGTCCAGTGTGTGCCGCGTGGTTACACACCCGCTTCACACGCGTGATCCGGGACTGTTTCCGGATCCGGTCAAGGATATGCACTACTGACGAGCTCAAATGAGGGCGAAACTCGAGTATAGTGCTTCCATATTGACGTGGATGGGCCTTAGGTTCATAACAGAATGCGATCGGCGTTGCCAGTAGTTTGTTGTGCTCAATATTTAAATTTCAAATCCCGAAACAACCACATAAATATATTGAATCGTTGTTCAACTGTACTCTCCACCAGGTCCGAGAGAGCAATGTGTTCACTACATAATTATGACGATCAGTGGGGATTTCGAAAAGTAACTGAAAAGTTGCCTACATAATTAAACTATAGGGTTATTTTTATGACTGTAGAGTGTTTGAAAACCTATGTGGAGTTCAGGAAACATAAAAGGTATATACAAAACTTGGAACGACAATATTTTCAAATACCCAACAGTCGTTAAAAATACATCCTGTACTATAACAATGTAAAGTTCGTAACAAATAGGAAACAATCTTTTGCGTTCTGTAATAGCGCGTTAGATGAAACCAAGTACTGTATACGATTACTGTTACAGTTTTGGTACTCGGAATGTTTAGTTGGTGATAAACCTATGGAGAATTGAATGCGTTCAGAAATGGATCCTAATTTATTTCTGAAACCGAAATCGTGGTCTAAGAAAGAATGCAAGAAGGCTAAGGAGATGCAGCTTAATGTTTTCTTTGACTACTCATATTGCAGTAGCACACGCAGATTGAGTGTGATAGCTATTTGATGTAGAATAAAACGAACAATATGAAAAAGAACATTACTAGACACGGAATTATTGTGATTTTTTATTAACCATTATACGTCTTGATATCTGGTTTGTAGAACGATAGCTTGTTAAACGTCCTACCTGTAGAAATGTAGCTGATACAGACGTCTTTTCCATATAAATGTAGCTTATCTAGATGTCCTATCTGTAGAACGGTAGCTTGTCCAGACGTCTTTGCTCAAGTGTTGACGTACAGCCTGTAGAAAGGTAGTCTGTGAACAGTCTTGAAAATTTGCTGGAAGACAGCCTCAAGCCCAATGCTGCAACTAAACAGGATGCAGAAACAGAGTGGAGAGCCCTAAATGGCACAATTTACAACACTACTATGGAAATCCTTGGTCCAGCCCCCCCCCCCCCCCCCCCCGAAAGCAAATAAACTGGTTTGATGAAAATTCCGTAGACATCAACCAATTGCTGGCCGAGAAACATCTTCTCTTCAAGGCTCATTTGAATGACCCGAAGTCAACATAAAAAATATGCTTTCAAGAACATTCAGAGAGTAGTGCAGCAGAAACTTCGGCACATACGGGACTCCTGGCTGAGCAGGAAACTGATGAAATTCAAGGCTTTTCTGACAGGCATGATATGAAAAACTTCTGCGACTCACTAAAAGCGGTTTATGGTCCTTCATCACCAGGCATAGTTCCCCTCTTCAGTGCAGATGGGAAGGGGGGGGGGGCATTGTTCATTGATAAGAAAGAAATCCTTCAACTCTGGGCAGAGCATTTCAGCAACATCTTAAATGTAACTTCCTTCTTCGATAATGAAACCATCAACTACCTTCCTCAAGTTCCCACTAATGATACACTTGATGACCTGCCAACTATAGTGGAAGTAAACAAAGCCATCCAGCAACTCTCCAGCAACAAGGCACCTGGTCCTGACTCCATCCCAGCAGAGATATACAAGGCAGGTGGGCAGTCCTAGCAGAGCAGCTTCACGAAGTCTTTACAAACATATGGGTGAACGAGACTATGCCACAATATTTCAAGGACGCGTCAATAGTCCACCTTTACAACGTAAAAGAAACCGCCAATCCTGTGACAACCACCGAGGCATCTCCTTACTTTCAATTGCAGGGAAGATACTTGTCAGAATTATTCTCAGTCGCCTCACGGCCCATCTCGATCAAGGTCTTCTTCAAGAGAGTCAATGTGTCTTCAGAAAAGAACGAGGAACTGTTGAGATGGTTTTCCCTGCAAGGCAGCTGCAAGAGAAATGCCAGGAACAGAACTTCTAAATGTTCTCCACTTTCATTGACCTTACCAAGGCTTTTGATACAGTCAGCAGAGAAGGGCTGTGGAAGATTATGGCAAAATATGGCTGTCCACGAAAGTTTGTCCAAATAGTGCGACTGTTTCGTGATGGTATGCAGGCAAGAGTGCAGGAAAATGGTGAAACTGTCTGAGCCCTTTCCTGTCACCAATAGAGTGAAACAAGGATGTGTCCTGGCACCGACACTGTTCAGCCTCATGTTTTCAGCTATGTTGACGAATGCCTTCGAGAACAACGACATTGAAATAGACATCAACTACCGCATGGATGGAAAGTTATTCAATCTCAGAAGGCTGAAAGCTAAAACAAAAATTAACAGTGACACCGTCAGAGAGCTCCTGTTTGCTGATGATTGCGCTCTATATGCCAACTCAGAGGCAGACATGCAACACAATGTTTCAGCTTTCTGACATGCCTGTGCCAACTTTGGGCTCAATATCAACTTGGAGAAGACTGTAGTTATGCAACACCCAGCTTCAAGGAATAATCACACTGTGCCGAATATCAAAGTGAATGGTCATAGACTAAGTGGTGTGGGCAACTTCACCTATCTTGGCAGCACTGTGTCTCAAGCCGCCACAATTGATGACGAAGTGAATGCAAGAATCTCCAAGGCCAGCTCGGCCTTTGGCAGGCTGTACAAGAATATATGTGATAGAAATGGAATAAGCCTGCAAAAGAAGCTGGCGGTCTACAAAGTAGTTTTATTATCCACACTGCTATATGCTTGTGAAACCTGGAGTGGTTATCAGCGACACGCCAGGAAATTAAACCACTTCCACACAGTCTGCCGTAGGAAGCTACTGAAGATTAAATGGCAAGACAAGATCCCAGACACCGAAGTCCTAGAAAGAGCGTTCATGCCTAGTATCCACACTCTACTAATGGAGAATCAGATTTGCTGGGCTGTTAACTTAACTTGCATGCCAGATCACAGGCTCCTTAAACAACATTTTTACGGCTAGTTGCGTTGTGGTAAACGCTCCCAAGGTAATGACTAGGCATTATTATGCGCCTACAAATTATAAATCCACATGTTTAACAACACTGAAAATACATTTGACTCACCACATGGGTCCTTTCGCCCAACAACCACAATTATGATACATATAGAAATCTATTTACCTCCCATATGCTCACGTATCTTTCTGTTACACATTACACTAATTTCTCTTACCAGTGTTGGCACATGTAAAATAGTTTCTTCTAGAGAACTAAGTATTCTTAGCTTCCTAAATCTTAAGTTAATCACTCCAAAATCACCGTTGATTGAGTTTAACTACTTAAGAAATAAAATGTACAACCTAGGTCTAATGCTTACGCATTAAATAAGTTGCTTAACTAGAAGAAAACTTCCATATGGTTTAGCCTCGTGTACCATTTATTCATGAACTACGACATCTGAATAAAGTACTCAGTCTCTCCTAATTTATTTCTTACGGACTACCTATCTGGTGGTAAGCACTTACCAACGTTTTCTTGTGAAAGGCTCACTTTATCTCATCATGTTCCTCTTGTACCTTGCGGTGTTGAGGTGAAGTATAAACAGCGGGAGAGTGCCCACTTATGGGCTTCATGTATTGATATTCCCATGGACTTTGTTATTCCCTGCGTCCATCGTTTTACGTGGTCGGCCTCTTCCTCTGCTTCCCTCTGGTCTGTACATCATTGCTTGTTGTGGTATACTGTCAGTTGGTAACATACTTGCATGGCCAAACCATTTGACTTGCTGCTTTCTATTAAAATCTAATGCAGCTATAACCCCCACTTTAGTCCTGATTTCATTTCTGATCTTATCTCTTCTTGATACATTAAGTATTCTTCTCAGGAATCTCATTTCTGTTGTTGTGATTTTTCTTTTCTCTTTTTCTGTCATTGTCCAGGTTTGGCATTGGTAACATAGAGTTGGTAGGAAGATTGTGTTGTAAAGTGCTTTCTTAGTAGTTATTGATACATGTTTGTTCTTTAGTATTGGTGCCATTTGTCCAATGAGTTGGTTTGCCTTATAGCATCTATTATTGATCTCGTCTTCTGAAAAGCTCACTTACTAACGTAATATAAAATATAGCATTGCGCTTACCTTCATATTAATTGAATGGCTTCAAAACACTTCGGTGACAGGTATCAGGATGTGATTTGGATTCGGTTTTCCAAATGCGATGTAGGCTGATGCTTACCTCCTTTTCAAGAATATGTTATCTTGTTTTAGCTGTTTTGGAAGAAGCTATTACTCCCTGGGATGCATCGGATCTTCTCCAGTCCCGTGCGTGGTTGATGTAAACAGAACGTTTTTCAGCCGGCATGCTGTATTTATTTCAGTTCCATCCTGCTGAGCTTGTGACGTCGCAGCCAATCAAAGGCCTTCTTTCATCTTGTCTTCAGCGAAATGTCGTTGTTGGTTCGTGTTGTTGTAAAATGAGTTTGTAGTGGAGGAAATGTTAATCATGCTTTTGACAGTGATGAGAATTATATCACAGCAAGAAAAGGCTGCATTTCAGAAAATGATGAATATCTTATGCAATAAGTCACTATCATTGAATGTAAGAAGGAAAGAGAGTGCTTGAGAGCTATATAGAACCTGTTTTGCTGTATGGCTGTGAATCTTGGAACATAAATGAACACATTAGAAAGAGACTGGAAGCAACAGAAATGTGGTTCCTTAGACGACTGTTGCGAATTCCTTGGACTGCAAAGTAACAAACAACGAATGCCTTAAAGAGGCTAATTAAATTAGAACATTATATACAACAATAAGAAAGAGACAAACATCTTTTTTTGGGTCATGTGATGAGAAGAGAGGTGCTGGAGAACATCGTGACAACTGGAAAGATCGAGGGGAAGAGAGGCAGAGGCAGACCACGAGAAATGATGCTGGATGGATTGCGAAGGTGGCATGGAGGAATATCAACGCCAGAGTTGATCCAGAAAATCAAAGACCGAGATCTGCGGAGAGTCATAAACGCCTACACTAGTCGGCACGGCACTTGATGATGATGATATTCTAGTAATAATCTAACATACCATATTAAACAGTTGCGTTTTATATACCAATATTGAATTAACAGTGAATGTAAGAGTGCTAAATTGTCTCTACCCTTATTGTTTTTATTTATGCAATACAAAGTAAAGCGTATAGACCATGTAAGACAAAATGCTTACTACATGCAGAATGAGACAATCAACTGTCTCATATCTTTTATATCTTATTTGATAAATCAAGAACATTGTGAACAAACTTCTCGATTATTATTATTCAATCATCTAACATTGTTTACTTCCATTTCTTTGTAATACCAGTGATCATAAATTCAATAGACACATTTTTGATAGTACTGGAATTTTCAGAAGTCTACAATTTATTTCGCAGGTTCGGGTGTATCAAGCTAAAGTATTTATTGTATTAATTCTCATTTTCGAAACGCCTTTTCTAATTATTACATAACATCTTTGCAATATTGATCTGAATTCTTTGTCCTGCAGTATGTACACAAAAATTTCAGCCCAGGTGTGAATCAATGATATACTTTTCACAGAATCATAGTTAGTATTACCTATATAAGAATTTGCGTTGCCGACAGTTTCAAAATAGTAAATATTAGTTGTCACAATTGCTGTCGTAAATAAAAAGAATGTCCCAAATATATTAACGGGCATACGAGCGATGTTTCAGTTCAATTTACTAATTTTAGCGCCAGGGCAGTTGTTCCTAGTTTACAGTCTAGATTTAAGAATAGCCACACTTTGTTTTCGAATGATAACTCCGATGTGGATATCAATGACAAGCATTAGACCAGCTAAAACAAAGTGGAAGCTGGCGTTAATTGTGGCGTAGATAAGCATAAACTCATGGACTGTACCTGCAGTCTATGACTATATGAACGCTTGAATTCATAGAGATGGTCAATAGCAGTATAAGAGAAGATGTGAATGATTTAAGAGATAACACTCACTGGTGCTCAAATTGCCAGGCTATGTAACACCAACTCTCAATGGAAATAATGAAATGACAACATCTGCTGCAATTCATGCTGGAAGCTTTTAAATATAAACATGTAAACACTATTTAAATATAAACATGTGCAAAATAAAGCAAATGAATTATATCTGCGATGTATAGATTGCGTACAGATGGTATCTCGTAGGCTGTAGCAAATACGAGGTCACTCACAGCTAGTGGAGACATTAACACGCGCGAAAACCTCTGCAAGCGACTACTGCAACAAAGTTAAAAGATAGTTGCATATCCTTGACAGGACGTCGCAGTGAACCCCAGCATATTTTTTTTTTTTTTTTTTTTGCTGTTTGTGATCTCTTGGCAAGTTTACATTCAGTAGTATTCCATTGCTTTCTGAAGGACAGTCATCCATACCAATTTATACACACAAACAAGAAAATTATTATAGGCAATGGTGTCCGTGCAATTATCTGCAACCATGGATACAGTTTGCAGTTAGTGAATAGCCAATGGCACAGACTTTATTCATATTCTAAGAACAGATTCATTTTCCAAACTTTTTAAAATATTTCACAATCCGTGGCTAGTGAAACGTAACAAAAAATTATTCAATCATTCTTTCAGCTTTTGCAAATTGCAACGCTAAATAATTGGTTATGCTGTATACTATCTTTGCTTTATTTTGATATTAGTGCACTATTAAAGCAATTACATAAAGTCACCCAACCTTCAATACCATTGTCCACTCATTCCAGCCATCGCATCGATTTTGTAATCGTCTTTAATTTGTCGAGCTCATTTCCCCCTTCATATCTTTCCCTGCACGATACAATTACAAACAATGCATTTCAGATAGAATAAATAGTATAAAGTAAACAATGACTAGTTATATCACAGAGTTAAAATTGTTCCAATGTATTTAAAACGATCTTCAAGTGGTAAAATAACAAACCAAGTTGACTTCACATTATCGACATAATTTGTTAGCTTTCACTGGTTAAGTAAATTGAAGTACTTGGGTATCACCTCTCCAATTCCAATTCTCAAAAACAGAAATTCCTAATTCGGTCTCGTTCAAACTGCTTCCTCAGCGATGGTTATTGTTGAGATCCGTGGTATTTGTGGGTATTTAGCCCTATTTCTGTCTTGTGCGCTCTTACGATTTGGTCCCGACCCGGATGGGTTATATCGGCTTTTGTGTTTGTGACGTCAGCTGGTGGGTTGGTCGGCGGCTAACTTTTGTGCCCGTCTCCTCTGGTGGTTTTTTGTTTGTTTGTTAGTGAAGGCTCCTGGCTCGTCTGGCTTGACTGGTTGGAGTCCTTAAGAGGACTTTTTATTTGGTATTTTTGCCTCCTTTTTTGTGTGTATTGCCTGTAGCAGCTTTTCGATGTTATTTTTCTCCTGTTACATCACCTTTGACAGGTGTTTGTCTTTTAAGGATCATATGGAGGCTTTGATGGTGAAGGCTGGTAGGGGACATAATGCATTGAAGTCGATGGCAGCAACCGGGGTAGAACAGAGGATTCTCTGCAGGCTCTTTCAGCAGTTAATAATTTCTGTCATTGAGTATGGTTTAGGGTTGCTGACAGGTTGAAAGGTTGGAGCGAACACAGAATGCTGCAATGCGGGTGACCCTGGATGCACAAAGGACACACCAGTTATATGCACGAGGCATGTCCTGGCGCTACCAACAATGACGGATAAGCCAATGGTACCTGAGAGTTTCTGCAGATAGGGATCACCTCCTGCATATAGCCATGAATATTTTCAAGGGTCATAGACTAAGGCGAGGCAGGTCCTGCATGGCATAGGCAAAACTATCTATACATCAGGTGTGTGATCTAGAGACCATCAATCGTGGAAAAGAGTGGGTTGAAGTTTCGAAAGACATGACGGGCTGGCACATTGTAATAGTAACATTGGGTCGTGAGTGCAGAGAATGGGCAGCGGACGGCATTGAGTTTGTAGTGCAACAACTGATCCAGAGTAACACACATCAAGGTGGCATAGTCATCTACACCGATGGGTCAGTGGTGAGAAACAGACGAAGTGATTGGGGTTTCAATACAAAGGCTAATGGACGAGTCTTGAAAAAGGAGAGTCTGGATATGAGACTACGACCTCCAGCATTAGAATGGAGGTGGAAGCAGTAACAGCGGCATTCTGTTGGTTAGAGGAGACTACTGCAACACATATTGTATTCATTACGGATTCAAAGAGTATGCTTAGTAAGGTGGAGAATGGAATGTTTCGTGGGGAATGGCGATCGTTGCTTCAGAGGTCACAGATTGTGAGGATTGTATGGGTATTTTGCCTGGCCATGCGGGGGTGCATGGGAATGAACCGACTGATAGGCTGGCAGGTGAAGCACCTCTTTGTGGTAAATCACCTATGGACAAGGGGGAGGTGGTCGTGCGCTTTTGGGACCAGGTGGAGAAGGCGGAGGAACAGATAGAGAACCCATATGTAGAAAGAATGAGATTGCTGAGGATTGGCAAGGGTTCTGGAAGAATCTCAAAACTGAGAGGAAAGACCAGGAGAACTTTTAATCAGAAGCGGTGGGAACGAATAGTGGTATGATTCTTCGCTGGCCGTTGAACGAGGGGATGGAGCATGTATGGGAATGTCTGAGTGGAGTGATGTCGGTTCTTAACTCAACTCAATTCAACTCAACTCATCTCAACTTATTGTTTGATTTGGTTTAGGTGTTTTCATTGTCAAACATTGAAAATAGAAGAACCCCTGCCGTTCCCCCGCAATCTCATTCTTTCCACATATGGGTTCTCTATCTGTTCCTCCGCCTTCTTCACCTGGTCCAACAAGCGCACGGCCACCTCCCCATTGTCCATAGGCAATCTGCCACCAAGAGGAGCATTCCCTGCTAGTCTATCAGCCTGTTCATTTCCCCGCATCCCACAATGGACAAGGCAAAATATCCATACAATTCTCACGATATGTGACCTCTGAAGCGACAAGAGCCATTCCACACGAAACATTCCTTTCTCCACCCTACTAAGCATACTCTTTGATTCCGTAATGAATACAACGTGTGTTGCAGTAGTCTCCTCTAGCCAACGGAATGCAGCTGTTACTGCCTCCACCTTCATTCTCATACTGGAGGTCGTAGTCTCATATGCCAGACTCTCCTGTTTGAAAGCTCGTTCTTTAGCCTTTGCAATAAAGCTCCAACCACTACGTATGTTTCTAACTACTAACCCATCGGCGTAGATGACTATGTCACCTTCCTTGATGTGTGTTACTCTGAATCAGTTGTTGCGCTTCAAACTCAGTGCGGCCCGCTGCCCATTCTCTGCTCTCACGACCCAGTGTTATTATTACATTGTACCATTCCGTCATGTCTTCTGGAACTTCAACCCACTCTCTTCCACGATTGATGGTCTCTAGATCACACCCTGACGTATACAAAGTTCTGCCTGTGCCATCCAGGACCTGCCTCGTCTTAGTCTATGACCCTTGTCCATGTCAATGGCTGCATGCAGCGAGTGATCCCTATCTGCAGCAACTCTCTGGTACCATTTGGCCTGAAGGACCCTATGCCTATCCATCATTGTTGGTAGCGCCAGGATATGCCTCATGCATATAATTGGTGAGTCCTTTGTGCACCCCAGGATTAACCGCATGGCGGCATTCTGTATGCTCTACAACCTTTCAAGCTGGCTCTTTGATACTGGCAGCAGCCGCAAACCATACTTAATAACATAAATTATTAACTGCTGAAAGAGCCTGTAAAGCATCCTCTGGTCTACCCCGGTTGCTGTCATAGCCCTCAATACATTAAGTCCCCTACCAGTCTTCACCACCAAAGCTTCCACATGATCATAAAAAAGACAAAACATCTGTCTAAGGTGATACCCACGTGCTTCAATTTATTCTCTCGCCTAAGAGGACATCCATTCAACATAATACCTGGGACATCTGCCTTGACAATCCCGTTATCCAGGGAGTACCACACGACCGATGCCTTGTCTGGGTTTATAACGGCCCCTGCGTCCCTGCACCACTCCGCCACCCCATTTACTGCTACATGTAAGACTTTCGCCAAACTGGCCCAGCTTCTGCCTGTTTGTACACCAGCACATCGTCTGCAAATGTCAAGATTCTACCCACACCTGGTGCCTTAATAGCTGCGATTTTGCTGGTGTAGACATTAAAGAGCACTAAGGACAAGGCAGATGTGGTAACCAAGGTGTAATAGTACATAGGTCAGAAGTCCAGGCACCCTTGCGCAGCGCAACCTTACGCGCATAAAGGACCGCCCAACCCATCTAAAAGGCAAGTTCAGACCTCCATGTCCAACAGTGTGTATATCAACTGATCATACCTGACCCTGTTATACGCATCGTCCAGGTCTAGAGCTACCGCCACTGTCTCTTGTTTATACTGGAAGCCCTCGTAGACATCAAAAGCAAAAGTTGCAGCATTGGCCCAGATTTCCTTTCCAGGCGAGTAACTCCCGAGTCCTTGGGGAAGCAGATTACGACTTTCCAAATGTCGCTGGAGTCTGCGTGCTATCTTTTCAAAGACTTTGCCTTGCGTGTTTTGTAGGGTTATGATTCGGTATCCATAAAGTCTGGAGTGATCATTACCTGGCTTTGGGAGTGGGACAAGCTAGCTATGTAGCCAATCGTGCGGTATTTCCACCGTATTGATGCTTAGGTCTAAACAAAGAGCCATCTCCTCCAAGTCCACATCATTTAAGTTACTCATATGGGAGTACCTCACCCCATCCGGACCTGGGGCTGTCTTTAGCCCGCTTCAGCACCCGTCTAATATCCTCCGCCTTAATCCCACAGTCCTCCTTCCTAGTGACCCATGACAAGGCTTCTCTGACGTTATCTCTAAAAGCTCTATCTTGTTGATTCGTCTGTTTTAAAAATCGTGCAAGAAAAGCATCCCTTTGTCCTTGTCAGTTGTCATAGGTCGGTTGTTATCATCATAAACGGTACCATGTGTACCAGGCATCCACTGTCTCTTCATCTGCCCGTGCAGCCTCCAGAATTTTCCCAATGTCATATCCCCACCGACTTCACTGATAAACTGTTCCCACTTAAACCTTTTTTGCCGCAGCTGCCTGGAGTTTAAAATCCTGACCTTTACTTTTTTATATGTTTTAGCCTCCTCCAATTCTGTGTCAACAGGATTAGTTGTTCTCCGCACCCTCTGCCAATTCCTTATGGCCGCCCTCTTTTTCCTCCAATTCTCCACCTCTGGTGTCCACCATGGTGGTTGGGTGAAAATTCTTCTTGTTGGTTTAGATCTTCCCTGTGATCTAAGGCGCCCCAAGAGCGAAGAGTGGTCACAGTCATAACTGAATGCTCTGCGGGCTCTTATAGCAGTAACTGTGCTGGACTTCGGTATCAGCACAGAACAGGGGAGATGGTCACTTCCATGGTCTCCAAGGGCGCTCCATTTTATGTCTGATGCCGCCTCTTGGGATACAAGTGCCAGGTCAATGGCCGTGTCAGGGTCCCCCGGCCTCATTGCTAGCCTAGTTGGTGTCCTGTCATTTAAACAGACATCCGTCTCAAGCAGAGCCTCAGCAAGAGCAGTACCCTGTCTGTTCTCTCCCGACCTGTCCCATTCCTTGGCTCGGGTATTGAAGTCACCATATATCAGATACCTGGTACCAGGGATGTCCACTGAATCTTTCAACCAGTCCCAACTCTCTCTGCTTATGCAAGATTCCCCACTTACATATATATTTATCAGGTTCCAGATGTATCGTCCGATTTGTATCCGCATTCCCTGCACATCTTTACTCTCCTGACACCACCCACTCATATCAAACAATAAATCAAGCATAGAATCAAGTATCCGGGAGAAAATGAGTGAACATTTTCCAGCTGGACACGTGCACAATAAGCGGATATAGCAGGCACAATGACATTATACAATTCCAACATCAGATCCAAGTACTTGTGACCACGGCACTACGACACCAGAATACCAGACACAGTCCTGCTCAGCATAACGTGCACAGTACAGAGTCCTGTAACATTAAGTTTCCTTCGTAGAACCGATTTACGGAAGTAGAAATGTTATTTTTGTTTTTTTAACACCTAATATAAGTAAAGGAGCCCGTTTCAGGTCAATGAGTGTATTGATAGGGGGCTGAGTGGTCTCGAAGTATGGTGTCCACCTCGAGTGCTGAAGGTCCCGGGTTCAAGCCCCGGTAAGGGCCGGGATTTTTTCACTTGGACTTCTAGTACCAACATTTTCCCTGGGCTCTGAGTAGTGAGATCGGACGCTCGTGTGTATTTTTGCTCACGTAAAAAATCCCTTGGCAATTGGAAATCGAAAAATAGTAGCCTAATGGGAAAAATTTCAAGTTAAAAACCTACCAACAAAATTTCAGGTTCCTCGCCGGTGCTACGGAGTTCGTGCACTGAGCTGAGAGTCTCTGGACTTAAGCTTGGGTTAGGAGTAGAACGGGGCACTTATGGGTTACACCCGTGTGCCGTGATGCTGATCCGTCGACTAAACTAAAACTAAGAGTGTACTGAGTATATGGTGCTAGCATCATCTTTCAAAACTTATCTGCACTAGATAGGTCATGGGGTTAATATCGCACCGGCCACCTTTACTTTCCAGGAAATTCCCTGGTCTTCATTTTGGACTTGGTCAACCTGCGAGCTCAGGTCAGCGAAAACAATCCTAGCCTCGAAAGTGGTTCAAACACATGACACCAGGACCGGTAGGCGAGAGTGATAGCCACTGCTTGCTGTCGAAGCTCCTAGAGGGCTCTACAGCCAATGTTGCCATCTACCTTTGATGAAAAAGCACCAAAATCTACCCAAAAAAGCATTAAAAAGCACCAAAAATCTTAGAAAGCACCAAATAAAAAAGCACCAACTGTTTTTATTACAAATGTAGCAAGGTAGCACAGTATAATTTATTATTATCACTTCATATTACAATGAAGTTTATTCCAGATCCGCCAAATCCCAGTCAGAACTACTTTCGAGCCAAAAAAGCACCAAATTGCAATACTATTTTTTGGGAAATCACTAAAACAAGCACTGGTGGTATTCATTCAAAATGTTATAAAGTAGCACGTTAAAGTTTATTATTATCACTGAATATTAGAATGAAGTTTATTCCAGATCTGCCAAATCCCAGTCAAACAACTCCTCTTCAGTTTCTGTAGCTATTTCTCCTGTGTTTGCTCCTGCGATGATGAGGATGAGGAGGATGATTGAAAGAAACATGTATATGCCTCCTGTGATCCAATTTTTCGCAGAATATCCTTAGGTAGTTTATAATCATGACAGCATTTGCCATATCATTTCATTCCATATCTAATAGTCAAAACAACTGTCAAACTCTTGATGCTCAGTCTGTTCCGCAATTTTGATTTTATAACTCCCATCTGACTGAAAATACGCTCCACGTCCGCATTAGAATGAGGTAAAATGAGCACAGTTAAAGCTAAATCTGTAAGATCTTGGAAAGGGTTTTAACCGGTGGCATCCCTGTATGAGGCTATTTCTGCCCACAGTCCAAGTGTGTCAGAGGTCTGTGTCCACTGCATATGATGAAGTTTTCTTCACTGGAAATCGTTGCGGGTGAGAGTAGCTGCATCTTCTACAAACATTTTAGCAAGATCCAATATACAGGGCTTCATTGGCTGTAGACATTCACTTCCACTAAGACATGACATGGACTGCAACACTCGAACGTTATCGGGTGTACGTAAACGCAGCTGTGCCACTCTTGAATAGCATCACTTTCTGTTATTTTTTCCCCAGGAATAGCAATCTTTGAACTGATAGAATCAATGAGCTGGACAAGATCGCTGAGTAGTTTTGTTGGATCCTGTATATCTGCTTCGAATTTCTTATTCACACTTTGAACTTCTCCGAGAATATGCTTGAGAAATATGAGATACACATAGTTTTTCATGTCGCTAAACATAGAATGTAGAAGTTCTGCTGTATAACAGCGCTCGTTGAATCTTGCTATAACAAAATGAGTTCTGAGCTCGACCCACTGCTGCAATATTCTGACAATGGCAGATTGAATGGACATCCATCGTGTCTGGCTTAATTGAACAACCTTCAGCGGATGTTGTCCATCATTTATTGAAGCAAAACGCTCCCTGTACTTTGCTTGACGAAGACTTGAGTGAGAAAACCAGTTATATGTTTCTCTAATCATGAACTCTTATGTTCCGGGGCAGACAAGCAGCTGCAGCCTGTGACACTGCCAGCTGACGGGAATGATATACACACCAAATTAGTACCAGATGAGGAACTTCGGATTATATATATATATATACTCCATTGTTTACACCTGTCATGACAGACGCATTGTCAGTGCCGAGTGCAACTAGTCTTTGCAACTCAAGTCCATTCTTGTTTAAACAATCTTTTAACGCATTGCATATTGCCTGTGCGTTGCAGTCACTCAGTTCAACAAAATCTAAGTAAGTAACCACAAACTGCTTTCTTGTCTCTGAATAATACCTAATAGCTACTCCAAGTAGCTTAGTTTCAGAAATGTCATTGCTCTCATCAATCAATAAGCTGTATTTACTTTTGCCAATATCAGCTGTCAAGTCTGTTGTGAAATATGGTGCAAGTACATTTGAAATAACTGCTCTGCACTTAGTTCTCCTAAGCTTAAAGTTCTTGCAACCTTTGCTGTCACCAAAGTGTACCTTGCAGAGGTCACTTAAATGGCCAACAACGCGAAGCGAACAATGGCCAGCTATGAACAAAGACATGCATCCATCTGTTTCTTTGACATCATCTTTCATTTTGTCAAATGCAATTGTTGTTTGCCTGTGTGTACTGAATGGTTGTTCGGCTTTCTGATGTTTCGTTGTATTCTTGTGCCTCTCAATATCATTTAACCTGGGTGCAATTGAACATTTGCAATATTTGCAATAACACTTAGTATTATTGTCGTGTGTGTAAAGAATGAATGTCGTAGTAGTTACTTGTTCTTCTTTACCACTTTAGTGTCGTCCCTGGAGTGAAGGGAATCAACATCCACATTATTTTTTAATCCAATATCTCTATCCTGGAGATATCCAGCAGACTCCGTCCACACACTCCTTCAATCTGAAGACACCTTCCTCTCACTCTTACTCACCCCTGGATGATCATGCCCTCTCTCATTCTTCCCCAACATAACATACTTGACAACTCTAGCCTCAACAAACAAAAACAAGAAATTTATTAAAGCATAGAGTATATGTAGGAGAAGTGTGTGTGTGTGTGTGTGTGTGTGTGTGTGTGTGTGTGTGTGTGTGTGTGTGTGTGTATAAGGTGTAGAATGTGTGACGTGTACTCTAAAGTGTCTATAGACTCAGATCAGTGTTCAGGAGTATAGTCATTCTCATCACTGTGCTGAAACACACCAGCACCATATTCCAGACAAGCAACCTCACCCAGGTGATTCTTCTCCGGTCACGTGAAGACTTCCTCTGTTGTCTCTGGAACCACTAGGATGCTTGGACACCCATGACAAACATTGTCTAATGAGAGTCTTCAATCTGGTTCACACTATGACTTTCCTCGGTTATTTAACTCATTGTTAATCAGAAAATTCTAACCCTGCTGTCACTGTTATTGGGGAAATCTCAATGGATCTAGTGTCACTGGTTGTAAAGATTCCCCATATTAACACCACAATCTAAATGTTCTCTGTATCAGTATAACTTTGGTGTGAATGTTCCTGGTATCAATAGTGTATCTTTACAATGATCTGACTGTTCGATGATACAACTATCATTTGCTAATCATAATCTCATCAGCATGTCCTGCTCAGCAGAAGCCAGGTTCCCGCAAACCAACTTGGGTATAAGCCCAATGTAGCGGCCTCTCAGCAACTTCTGTCTTCAAATTCTGAGCCATCATCTTCTAAAATTGTGTTAGCTTCACTGTTGAAAATCAGAGCACACATACATGGACCTGTAAATGGAACCTGTAGAATATAGAATACTATGGTGAGGGCAAGTCATTCCTGGCCGGAATTAGGTAAGTGTAGGCCAATAGCACCACTCAGATCTATAACAGAGATCCGATCTCTGTCATACGGCCAAATAACTCAATCATATGATCTGAGACATGGCAACACCAGGAAAGACTAAAGGAACGGGTAGAAACCCAGCAGATGCCCTACTGGAAGATCCTACCATTTCACATACCTCTTCCCCCTCTCAACCATCTTTAATCTCTCTAATTATTATTCCACTACATTGTCCTCAACTCCCTGAGTAAAATGATATATCACACAAGCTAGTTGAAGCCACACAATAGGATACCAGTGCCGACGCTCCTATGATACTTTCTAGCACCGCACTAATAGAACATTCTATCATTAATCATAATACATTATATCACTGCACCTATAATACATTAGATCACCGCACAGCACTGTACTCTATTCCTAATCATACTCTTAAATTAGATATTATTAATAGCCTACCATATGCCTATTTTGGTTGCCACTCGAGAAACTATGCAATCAGATTGGATCTATGTCCGCGGATAACTATCACCACTTAGACATTATAGTCTCTCTTATGTAACGCAACTCGGAATAATGCACCGATCCTAACACTTCAGAATGTTTTTCTCGACTCCCTCCACCTCTTTACCGCAACTGGGTTTTATATGGGTGCTTGAGTGACGTCACCAAAAAGTCCAGACGCCAATCAGTCCAGAATCTGGCTTTGTCCCCCTGTTTCTAGACTAACCGGAGTCAATTCGCCGTCAAGTTCACTTTCATCTGGGAAATTCTTTGTCTCATACAACAAAGATCCTGGCTGTCTGTGAGCCAGAGACCTTCCTCCCATATCACATAATCCTTCCGACCTCTGGCATACATTCTGTCCATCACTTTCAACGGCCGATTCCCGCCCTGCAGACAGATGATGCCAGTGGATGTCTCTCGAACAACAACCTGCCAACAAAATGTCGACCGTGTGTAGACATCGCGACGTGACTCACTTTGATCTCATACACAAATGCCGACCAGGTGCAGACAGTTTTAACTACGTATTTTCTCAGTCTGTTCAACATCACAGGGTCTATTGTGTTTGCAGACTAATGTCGGGCTTGGTTGTCATCGATCGCAACTAACAAGTTTATTTATCTCGCGACAATTATCCCCTTCTATTTTTAACAAACATTTTGAAATCTCGTGTCACTGTTCTCTGAAATGTTGACAATATTTCTTGCTCATGGTGAAACACAAATAAGCTTAAATGAAAGGATAATGTAGACATCAAAACATTATGAACTCGATTACAAGCTAATGTATTGACGTTTGGACTTGTCTGCAAGATGGCGTTTGCTTTCAGCTAAATCGTATTAAAAGGAGTTAAATTAGTTGAATATTGCGCGGTAACGTACTAAAACTGTTTTACTCCCTCGCTTCAGTTCAAATTCGGCATTTTAGTGTTCCCAAAATGATTTTTAAAGCAATTTTTACCCACCCCCAAAAAAGCACCAAAAAGCACCAAAATATTTTGTGATGCACCAAATTCTCGCGGCCGCGCTAAAAGTAAAATTTTCGCACTAAATGACTTGAAAAAAGCACTAAATTTAGTGCGAAAAGCACTAACATGGCAACACTGTCTACAGCTAGTCCTTTAAGGGCTCTCTGCCTGTAGTGGTTAGTACGCTTGATAGCCAAGTCAATGGCTCAAAGGTAAATCTCTCATAATGGAAGTATTTGTTTTATTCTGCTGCCAGTACAGCACTGGGATTGATTAATGTAATTATTATCATCATTTTCACCGTTATCATCATCATCATCATCATCATCATCATCATCATCATCATCATCATCATCATCATCATCATCATCATCATTGTCAGAGTCCAGAATAGTGCGGTGATGCAGTGACATCGTTACGCCCGCCAGGCGACTTAGTCCCCAGGAGGGATGCCGTAACTTCGTTACGCCGCCAGGCGAGTAGTAGTTACCTGCCCGCGAGATTGCTGGCTGACAAGACGGCTAGCGGTCAGGCAAGGACGACGCAAGACGCACGCATGCCTCGTGACGCCACCTCAGGTGGGAGGCAAGTTGCGAACTAGCGGCAGACAGCTCTGGGACGCGGACTGGAACGGACGCAATGATGAGAGAAAGGCGTTGTGTGGTTTCTGTGCCTGAAAGTCGAGTGTCTGGTCATCTTGAGAGATAGACTTGTGAGCTGTATTGTGTATGTAAGTGTATTGAAATGTAAAGTATATATTGTCGTGATCATCGTACTGTATATGATCTGTAAATAAATCCATTGAACGTTGTGTCGTTGAGTCTCAAGTCAAATCACGTTGTACTTGTACTGTCTCACATGTGTTAGGTTAGCGAGCCAAGTTTAAGACCCTGACATGTGTGGACGTGGTGGCATTCGTCCGGCTTTGAAATGAACGTGTTTATGTGATTAACAGTTAAAACTAGAGTTTGTGAACTTAGAATTTTTGTCAAACTTTATAGTACATGTAAATGTGATCGTTGAAGGCTCATTTTGATATATTACTACATTGTTTAAACATGGAGACTAGTTGTAAACGTACAGTGCATACATATTGTTTGATCTTGTAAACGTGTAAAACATTTGTGATTGTTGAACTTGTCACCGTTTTGACCTTGTCGACATTGTGATCTTGTCGCCATTGTGACCTTGTCGCCATCTTGTAAACTTGATGTCTATGTCCTTACTGAATGTCATCTTGATGTAAGTGATGTGTCATCAATGTTGTAAAGTGTTGAGATATATGTAGATTGTCTTTGTGAATTGAGTTGTGGAACGCAAAAAGTTTTGGAAAGAAAGTGACTTGTGTTTTGGAAAAAAATTGTTGACTGACAAAATTACGACATACAATTACACTCAACGCCATACAAACCTACTCAATACTTAGTGACAAGCAGGCACACACCATCAAATAGACGCTAATTTATTTCCTCCAAAAACAAAGCAGGTTTTCCGTACCATCTGAAACTTTGCGCGTAGAGGTCATTTGTGTTTCGAAGTAGCGACCCTACAGTTCCTAGCCCGATTTCCAACCGTTCTTCACCGCATCCAGGGCACTTGAGTATATTTTTCTTTTCATTAGTTACTTTAAGGATGCAATTTTAGGCACGTATTGTCAATAGAACACAAATTGTAAATTGTTTATTTTACTAACCACTTATAACAAATTGTGTGGCTGGTATTTCATTGACATTTTTCCATCATGTCTTCATTAAATGATTTCATCGATATGGGCTTAAAGTTGAAGTTAACAGGTGATGAATTGACAAAGTGGAGTGAAAGAAAATACTCTGAATACCTCCTAGTACAGGAAAAAGCTAATGAACGCGATGAAAGAGCAGCTGAAAGAACTGCCAAGCAAGCAGAAGCAGAACTGGCTGCAAAGACAAAGCAAGCCGAATTAGATAGTGAACTGAAGAAAGCAGAAATGGAACGAGAAACAGAATTAAAGAAGGCAGAAATAGCAGCTCAGAGTAAGAGAGAAGAACTGGAGTTACAGTTAAAGATGAAACAACTTGATACTGAGACTGCCATTAACAAAGAGTCTAAGAAATCTGAGAGACTGGAGAAAGAAAACCAGTACAAGAAATATCAAGGTATTGTACGTAATTATACCTCGGGTGACTGCATCGCAGCCTTTACCCAAAATTTTGAAACTTTAATGGAACATTACCAGGTTCCACTGTCTGAATGGAATATTGTTTATATGAGGAGTTTATCAGGGGAGCCTCTTAAAGTCATTGAGACCATCCCCAAAGACCTCAGAAAAGACTACCATTATCTGAAATCAAAGATTATGGCACATTTTATGTTAGATGAGGCAGGTTACAGAGAACAATTCAGCAAGTTGAGTCCAAAACCGACTCAGACGTTCTCTGATTACCTCTGCTTAGTCCGAGATATATTTACCAAATGGACTTCAGCAGCTAAAATTGACAAAAATTATCAAAGATTAGAAGATCTGATCATTAGAGATAAAGTCATTTCATCCATTCCATCAGCATTTTCAAAATTTTTGCAGGAGAATGAATGCACTAGTGTAGATGAGATTGAGAGACGTGGTTCGGCGTATTACACAGCCAACAAACATTGTTTTGCCAGTGAAGCTACTGACATAAATTTTGTAGCATCGGCTAAAGATGAGAAACCCTATAGTAGGCAGACACCTCATAAGCCTACTTCTGAGAAGTATAATCACTGTAGATATTGTAAAATTTCACATCATCAAGGTGAGATGTGCGACAAGAACCCCGCATATAATACTTATCTACAAAACATGGTAAACAGACAAGATAAGGAGCGTAGATCCTTCAGAAATTTGCGTAAATGTTTCCTCTGTAAGGCGTACGGACACTATCGCCATGATTGTAAAGGTAGGCAAATGACCAACAAAGCAAATGCCGCCTTGTTTGACAGTTCATCGTCAGATGAAGAACAATCAGAGAAACATCCTGTGAACTCAGCACAGGCTTTTGACATGTTTAACGCAAATAAATGTACTGTTTGTAACACCTTTTATGAAGATGGTATTTTAACATGCGGCCACGCCATCCCTATTGCCAATGAAGAAGCTAATTTGGTAGTAGATTCTAAAGGCAAGATAAACGTCCATCACGGATACGTGAATGGCAAGTCTGCTACAGTCCTTCGGGACACGGGCAGCTCACTTATTGGTCTGAAGAGAACGTTCATAATGCCTACAGACTATACAGGCAGGCACGTAACATGCAGAACATTCTCAGGCAATATTGAGAAATACCCACTAGCATGGGCATATATTGAAACACCTTTCCTCACTGGGAAAGTAAAGTGCGCTGCATTAACAAACCCAGTGTGTGATGTAATAATTGGAAATTTACCAGAGGTGAATGATAAACCTCATGACATAACATCTCTGTGTATTGATGATAGCATAACATCACCATCCAATGTCATCATTGATAATGTTACACCACCTATTGAATGTATGGTAGCTAATGTAGCACTAAGATCTCATGACATCATTGATAACATTGTTTCATCACCATCTGATATCATTGAATGTGTGAACGCAGTAACTAGAGCTACTGCTAGAGTGCAAGATGAAAGTAATCAAACTGAGGCTATACAATTGCTTAGCCCAGTATCACTACCTACTAACACCATGAAGGAAACGTTTGTAACAGCTCAAAAGGCTGACCCTTCATTGTTAAAATATTATAATCTGATCGGCCAAAAGCCAAAGGTAACCAAGAATGCAAAATGGCATTTTGCTGTGAAAAATGATATCCTCACCAGGTATTATACCAGAGGTGACAACACCACAGAGCAAACTGTTTTGCCAACTAATTATCGTAAGCAAGCCTTACATCTTGCCCACGATATACCTCTTGCAGGGCATATGGCATACGTTAAGACCAGATCAAGATTATTAACACAGTTTCATTGGCCTAAATTTTGCAATGACATTAAAGAATATTGCAGAAGTTGTGACACCTGCCAGAAACTGGTAAAAAAAGGTAAACACCCACAGGCAAAGTTACAAGTCACTGACTTAGCCAGTCGACCTTTTGAAAAATTATCTGTCGACATAGTGGGCCCTCTCAATCATACAACAACTAGAGGGAATAAATATATTCTAACTGTCATTGATCAATGTAGCCGCTGGCCGGAAGCTATTCCGCTAAAGAACATAACTGCCAATGATATAATGGAAGTTTTCTTCCATATTTTTTCTCGGATAGGATTTCCAGACACTATCCAATCAGATAGGGGCACTCAGTTTATCGCCGCATCTACCCAAGCTTTCACCAAAATGTTGGGAGTGAAGCAATGTTTCAATTCCCCGTACCATCCTCACTCTAGTGGAATTGTGGAAAAATTTAACGGCGATTTAAAGCACATGCTTGCCAAAGTCACGCAAGAGCACCCCAATAACTGGGATGTATATCTACCAGCTATTCTTTTTGCTTATCGCGAGGTACCACATTCTAGTACCGGTTTCTCTCCTTTTGAACTTATCTATGGTGCCAAACCACGTGGCCCATTAACTATTTATCACCAAATGTTAACTGACTCTACTCCAGTACTTAAACCCATATCATCATACGTATATGTTACATCATTGCGTGAAAGAATCATCAAATCTTGTATAATTGCAAAGAATGCACTAAAATTATCTGGTGCTACTTATAGACAGTATGCTGACAAAGGTAACAGGACAATAACGTTGACACCTGGACAGGACGTTCTTCTTCTATTACCTAGTGACAGACATTTATTGACTGATTCTTGGCAGGGACCTTTTAAAGTGACGAGACAGATTTCACCTGTAGACTACGAGATCCAAATAAAAGACAAACACAAAATATTCCACATAAATATGCTAAGACCATACTACAACAGAGACAACGAACAAGACGATACAACAGCTTGTACAGTGATAATAGATCATGAAGATGACGAGGCTAGTGACGAAATTCCAACACCTGCATTAGACACGACAAACTGCTTGAAGGAGATCAAAATCAACCCAAAGTTAACTCAAGCAGAAACAGACAGTTGCAAACAGCTAATACAACAGTACAACACCATCTTCTCTAACAACCCAGGACAAACAGAATTAGTACAGCATCACATCACACTCACGTCAAACACACCCATAAGATGCAGACCATACACCATTCCATTACATTACAAAGAACACCTACATCAGGAGATCATCAACTTAGAGAAAAACAACATCATAAGACGATCCCAATCAGACTTCTCATCTCCAATGGTCATAGTACGCAAAAAGGACAACACGATAAGACTCTGTGTCGACTATAGAAAGCTCAATAAAATAACTCTTCTAGATCTTGAGCCAATGGCTAACTCTGACGATCTACTGACAGAACTGACAGACGCTAGGTTCTTTACGAAGATAGATATGACGAAAGGATATTGGCAAATAGCGGTAGACGAACAGAGCAGACATCTGACAGCATTTGCCACACCTTGGGGACTGTACGAATGGTGCAAACTTCCATTTGGGCTTGTCAATGCCCCAGCCACATTCGTACGTATGACACGACTTCTTCTAGTAGACATTCCTAACATAATTTGCTATATTGACGACATCTGTGTTCACACAGAGACAATGACAGAGCACATTAAGACTTTAGAACAGACATTTGAACGTATTAGACAGCACGGACTGACGGTAAAGCCTGCGAAAGTAGACATAGCCTACCAGGAAATATCCTTCTTGGGGTACAAAATATCCAATGGCTTTGTCACGACAGACGATAACATTGTGTCCAAGATACTAAAACTCTCACTTCCGACTACAAAAAAACAAGTCAGAAGTTTGTTGGGACTGATAAATTATTACCGGCAGTTCATTCCTGATTTTTCCGAACTGACCGAAGTATTTACTAATTTACTAACAAAAGATAAACCAGAGAAAATTGTAAGCAATGAATGCCTAAAATTTGCATTCCGTAAAGTATTAGCTTGTTTTTCTGATAATAGCTTACATAATCCCATCCTGAAATTGCCCAATCTCCATTTACCTTTCAGATTGCGTACAGATGCGAGCTCCGTGGCGATTGGAGCAGTCTTGTTGCAAGAGTACAATAACATCCTCCATCCCGTGTACTTCGTATCCAGGAAACTAAAACCCAGAGAACGGGCTTGGTCAATACCTCAGTTGGAAGCCCTAGCATTAGTGGTGGGTATAACTAAATTGTCTAGATTCCTTCTAGGACGCCATTTCATCGTGGAATCTGACAGCAGCCCGTTGCGATTTATAAATTCAGGTGTACCTTCAAACCATATGGTAGCGCGCTGGTCTCTGAAACTCCAAGATTACAGCTTCGAGGTTCGACATATTCCAGGCAGAACCAACTCGATTGCCGATCTGTTGTCCCGTTGTCCGACCGACCCAGTAAGCACAAATGTCTGAGTGCAGTGTGAGAAAATACACTCAGATTAACACAGCCATCCATCAGTGAATATTTTTTTTCCATTCACAAAAAGCTGTGTAAAGTCTACTATGTCATGTGATAGGGATTACTCCCAATATATATAGTGTTCTTATTTTACTAATTCATGTAGTGATTGTCGTGTATAATTGTGTAGTGTGTGGTAGAAAGCGAACTTTATTAATTGTATATATTACGAACAAGAACAGTGCCACATTCGCTCAAAAACTTACCGTAAGCGAACTATCCAATTTGACAGTGGCATCTGCGTGTGGAACATTCCAGGGATATTTTAAATACGTGTGTGAACGTGTGACCTAAACATTGACAACTACACCACTGCAGTCAATCGTAATCCAGAAGGTTTTACAGTGAAACATCCAACACATGAACGATTAGAACATTGTACTTTCCGTAACTACATCAGACCGGAACAAGTGTGTTCTACAAGCTTCAACATCAGCTGTTTAGTGTTCGTGTGTACTTCCGGATTAGTTAGAAATTTAGAGCAAAATTAGCAGACGACAAATAAAAGTTTAAAAAGCTATGACGATTCTAAAATCTTTAGGAATCAACAAGTTTGAATACACGAATTGTGTGTTTATATATTTATGTAGTGTAATCTTAGAATCATATCTTGATTAGTGTATTCATACTAGCGACTTTTTCCCGTTAGTATGAAGAAACTTCAAGCGATGACGCTAAGAAATAGGATAATTATTGTAAATTATTATATTTCATAAATTTTGAAATTATTCCCCTTTCATTTATTTGTTATTACATCATTACACAAAGGGCCATAATTTGAAATGTATACTGTAATGTGTTGTATATAAATAGCCATGTTGTTGCCAGATTGTTAACACACCAGGTAGCCATCTACTGGGCATGGCAGAGTGTTACCGACATTGCAGACCAACACAAGAGCTCCTGGCCAAATGAGGTCAGGGTTTGAGCGTTTAATGCGACTTATGTAAAAGCCGTATTTCGGTCTAGCCAGATGGTTTTTGTTTCAAGAACCATATTATTACGTTTTTTTTTGGAGGCTGCGAGGTAGATGCGTGAAGCTGGTACTACCGATCTGACTGGGTCAATAATGCAATTGAGGTAATCAGCCATCGAGAGGATGAAACCTGACAAGTGTAAAAGGTTGAACATCACATGTCGTTGAATACAACTTCCATTTCTTATATGTTTCTATGGCATATGTGTATTTCTATGTATTCTGATACCAATGTATATAACAACAGAAGGGTTGACTCTGACAAGGTTAAAATATTAACCCAGTATGTACATATATTATACATGAAAGATGACATCTTTCATGAAGTTGCCGGGGGAGCGTGTCAGAGTCCAGAATAGTGCAGTGATGCAGTGACATCGTTACGCCCGCCAGGCGACTTAGTCCCCAGGAGGGATGCCGTAACTTCGTTACGCCGCCAGGCGAGTAGTAGTTACCTGCCCGCGAGATTGCTGGCTGACAAGACGGCCAGCGGTCAGGCAAGGACGACGCAAGACGCACGCATGCCTCGTGACGCCACCTCAGGTGGGAGGCAAGTTGCGAACTAGCGGCAGACAGCTCTGGGACGCGGACTGGAACGGACGCATGATGAGAGAAAGGCGTTGTGTGGTTTCTGTGCCTGAAAGTCGAGTGTCTGGTCATCTTGAGAGATAGACTTGTGAGCTGTATTGTGTATGTAAGTGTATTGAAGTGTAAAGTATATATTGTCGTGATCATCGTACTGTATATGATCTGTAAATAAATCCATTGAACGTTGTGTCGTTGAGTCTCAAGTCAAATCACGTTGTACTTGTACTGTCTCACATGTGTTAGGTTAGCGAGCCAAGTTTAAGACCCTGACAATCATCATCATCATCATCATCATCATCATCATCATCATCATCATCATCATCATCATCATCATCATCATCATCATCATCATCATCATCATCATCATCATCATCATCATCATCATCATCATCATCATCATCACCATCATCATCATCGTCATCATCATCATTAATACAACTAGTTTTATCATCATCATGATCAAGTGCCATCTCAACTTTGTAGCTCGGCTGTAATGAATGTGCAACAGCCTATGTTAATCGTCTTCACGATGCATTCAAACTGTCGACCTCGAGTGCAGCTCTGGATGATTTACACCTTCAAGTGTAACTCTTGCACACCTCTCTTCCAGTTATTTTTTTTTCTCCAGCACATCCCTTCACTCGAATCGGTAAATTATTTACATGGCCGAAACACTTTAATTGTCTGACCTTGATATCAGTAATGTGTGTATTGTTGTTTTCTTTCTTTCAATAGCAAGTTATTGAACACTTTTTACTATAAATATTTCGTAATTTACGTAACACAATCTTTTACTCATGCTTTGTCCTTATCAAAAATGTAAAGCAAACCTTAGAAACGATACCCACAATATCACACAGATAGCACGTAAATAACGTATGTAGATATAGAAGTATTAATTTCCAAAAAACCAAGAAACAAAATAAACAATAAACAATAATAATAAATGCATTTAAGAGCAAACACAATGCTATATTCCACTGGCGTTTCATGTTAAAACACCAAAAACAGAACAATTAGGAAAAGCCAAAAACACGTTGCACGATAAACCTTCAGACGACATGTAGAACTACTAGAAATCAACATATGCAAGCGCGAAGCTCTCACATCATAGCCATGGACGAGCTGCCTGCTTTATCACAGTGGTTCTCAACCTTTTTTGGCCCATTCCCCCTTCACCATATTTTCAGAACGCCATTCCCCCCCTTCCTATCAAAAATTTGGCCCGTTCCCCCCTTCACCGTATTTTCAGAACGTCATCCCCCCCCCCCCTTTTCATATTTCCTATCTAAAAATCCCCTCACCCCTACACAGTATACGTAAAAGTGGAAGGCAAATGTAATAGCATATACTAAAACAAGTCTAGACATCCACATAAAACATGATTTGTGGGTCTACTTACTTTATAAAATGAAGTTTAGAAGGACGAGACATACATAACTGTAAAGTATGAAGGGAAAAACTATGTCAAGTAATCGGTTCTTGTATTAACACGATCTTGAAATGGTCTTCATTCCCCCCCCCCCCCCTGGAAACCATGAAATTCCCCCCTGCCCTGGGGGGGGGGGAATTCCCCACCGGTTGAGAACCACTGCTTTATCAAGTATAGGCACGGAAGTCCCAGAAATAATCTCCAAACATGAATAAACTGATTCAGAACAAAGAGCTCATTCACTTTATAGGTTCTGGGTAAATTATCATTCCAAATTCTGGACACAAGTGTTTACAGATGTATGATCGCTCATTTGTCATGCATGTGCAAGTATATATTTGTTTCTTCTTCTTCTTCTTCTTCTTCTTCTTCTTCTTCTTCTTCTTCTTCTTCTTCTTCTTCTTCTTCTTCTTCTTCTTCTTCTTCTTCTTCTTCTTCTTCTTCTTCTTCTTCTTCTTCTTCTTCTTCTTCAGCGTTCCGATCCATTGAGGTTCTTTGCTGCAGATACAATCCGTCTCCATTCGTCTCTCTGGTTGACCTTCTCTTGCCAGTCGTTGATTCCAAGTGCTTGTAGGTCTGTATGTATATTATCTCTCCGCCGTCTTCTTGGCCTACCTATTTAATACCTATATATTTGTTTAAACAATTAAATTTATAATTTTTTGAGTTTTTAGCGTAATGCTATTAGATGCTCTTTTCTTAGACTTTTAGTCTGCTATAGCATTTTTATTCTTATTCTCATATATAATGACTATCTTCACATAACGTTGAAGGGAAGCTCTAATATTACACAATGAAAGCTGCATCTGAGTTTAATGAGAAGAACACTCTTTCATGATGAAATGGTCCGTGACAAAGCATAATATTTTAATACATTTATTATTACGGCTTGCATTCTGGCTTAGAGGGCACAAGACAACTGTGCATTGTCTTTATGCATATTTGGCAAACATACACTTGTGCGTTCTTGATGTGTCAGATCTTGGTCAGTTTGACATTATCAGTTGAGTCTAAATCAGTATGGCATGTGTCTTGGTCTGTGTGACACTTATCTATGAGTAGAATCAACATTTGATGAGAATGGAATAACTAGTCGCATATCTCATGTTACACGCCCACGCGCAAAGCTCTGTTAATGCACGCAAACATTACTGGACACGTAGGACGGTTGTAAAAACCGTTCAATGCAGTATGCAACACCTTTTAACACTCAGTGCACTTTTAAACATAAGAAATCGTATATCTGAAGGGCTGGTGGTGATCCCAACTTTGCATAAGAGAAAAAATTCTTGATGGCAACCATCATCTCGTGTAACGTTATGCTCTTGTAGAGTTACATTATGCATGGTGAAATATGCTCGCATGCTCCTTGGCTGAACTATTAACTTAATAAATGGACTTCTGAAGTTAGAATGCGCGTATTAATACACTAAAAACAAGCGCACTGAGGGGATTTCCTTGGCAGAGGTTAAAGAGATAAGTGATATGATGTCTATTCTACCCAGTAGCCCTTAAGCTGATGTTTTGTTGTAGTTGCTAAGTTCATCAGTATTGTCTCCTTAAAGATCTCGCACAAAAATGTTGTGTCTTTTCCTAAAGCGTGTATGAGGTCACATAACATTACGTCTATGTTTCTTTTTACAGGAATCCAGCCAACTCTATAGAACTAAACGACTGCATTTACTTAGGATTATTTTATTTGCAGAGAAAGTAAATGCGCGTCATAAAGTCATATTTGCTTGACGAAATAAAGCGTATAGGTCAGAAAGAAAACCAGTGATTGGCCTGTAGGCACTAAAGAAATGAAGCAGCATTAGCTTATGTCATTTCTTCCGTTGAAATAGGACAAGAATATTCTCAATTATTTTCAAGCAGCCTAGAACACACGCGGATATCTTTACGTACGTAATGAAATTTGTTTTCGTGTTTCGTTAAAAGCCACATCTTCTGTCTGATTGTATAGGAAACACCCTGATATATGCAGACGCCTGTATTTTAGTTTGTATGTTTAGATATGTCATTTTAAATTACTTATTGGGTGAATTCTCTCACGCAGAACACCATTTCTGATTTTTGTAAAGCAATACTTCAGCATTGACCTGAAATCTTTATCCTGTAGCACGTACGCGAAGAAGTTTGCCCAGGTGTGAAACAGTGATAGTATTTTGATAACGTCAAAGGCAGTATTACCCCTATAAAATGTTATAGTTCCGATTGTTGCATGATAGTAAATATTAACGATCACCACAGGGGTAACAAACAGAAAGAATGACCCGAATATAATAACTGGCATACGAATGATGTTCCATGTTATTCTTCTATTTATGGCGCCAACACTGATGTTTCTGGCAGACAATCCAGATTTAAGAATAGCCACACTTTGTCGTCTGATGATAAATCCAATGTGGATATAAATTAGCAACATTAAACCACCTAAAACAAAGTGAACGCTGGAGTCTATGGCAGTGTAAACAGTCAAGAACTTTATGTCGCTTTGCATGCAGTCTGCCAGTATATGAACACCTGATAACATTGATATGATCCATACTAGTATCAGACAGAAGATGATTGATTTAGTAGTGATCACCCTTTGGTGTACAAATGGCCATGCTATGTAAAGCCATCGTTCAACGGAAACAACGAAATGACAACATCGGCTGCAAATCATGGTGCAAGATACTATATATAAACACGTGCAATGTGTAGCTATGGAACCCTGCAATGGCAGATGCGTATTTGCAGCGTATAGACTGGACGCAGATGTCATCTCATAGGCTGCAGCAAATATTACGTCACTGACAGCTAGTGAGGTAATAAATACATTTGAAAACTTCTGCAGACAAGTGCTGCAACAAACAGTAAAGAAAATTATCACGTTCAGGATGAAGGAAATACTCAATATAACGGTCTCAGTAATTGATGCGTAAAAGTCTTGAAGTGAGACGATGTCCGCAGTTGTGCAGTTATCCACAGCCATTTATACGGTTGATAATGATTGAATTGTTAGTAATGAATTAAACCGCATTCAAAGATACAGTTTACAATCAGTAAGTAGCTAATCATGGAATAAACACAACCACAGATGCAGTCCCTTCTTCCTTCTCCTTGTTCGCACTTATACTCCCATGTTAACTTCTCTAATACAAGAATTTGTTAGGTCCAGGTTCTTCTCATGCACGTATAGTTTTTGCTGTAGTTAAGTTGGTTGCCGCCATTTATGTTGACGCTCATTATTGTAAGTTTAGCAGACCTGTAGCAGGTAACAGACCGCATTTGGATTATTGTAACATACACAAACCTGATGAAATTTTCTTGAACATATGATATAGCGGACATAAGATAATATATACAGAACTTGTAATATAGTTGACGTAATCGAATCTATCTTGAACATTTCACATGGCTAATGTAGTCTAATCTATCTCGAACTTTTGACATGGTTGGCATAGTGTAATTTATATTTAAATTGTGAAATGAATGACATGATATAATCCACATTGAACGTTTGATATAACTGACATATTCTAACCTTTATTGAACTTGTGATAAGGCTCATACAGTCTAAGCTATATTGTCTATGTAATATGGCTGACATATTCTAATATATGTTAAACATGTGGTATCGCAGACATAGTCTAAACTGGACTGGACTTGCGATGTGGCTGACATGATATAATCTACCTTGAATTTGTAATAAGGCTGGCATAGTCTATTGTGTACTGTTCCCAGTCCAAATATGACGGCATAATTGTGACTTGAAAGATGAAAAACATAATTTCTTATATGATCTGTGTGGTCTTTTGACTTTTTGGTCCTGTATGAAACTTTTATATGAGCTTCTGCATGCTTTTAAGACGCAATTTAGCACCCGTGAATATCTCATCATGAATTAAGCACATCTACATATACTGTTTACAATAATTGAATAATTAATCGTACAGCCATTTAGCTGTAACGAGTAGGTATTCATGAATTATCCTCAGTTACAGTTTACAGTCGAGGAATTCATGAATTATCCAATCCCAAAGAAACAATTCGCCATCAATGACTAGTAAATCACCACAAAGTTGTTCATCCTTTGTAGAAGTTTCCCGGAACAAGCGAGATTACATTATTTCTTGCCACAACTGTGTCTGCTTTCCTTGTAATGACTAAGAATACCACCAGGTACAAAGCCACATATTAAATAGTTGAAAGGCATCGCAACCTTAAATAGCGTGTTCCATTAGCTAAATAGTATTAACCCATTTGTGTGAGCTCTACACTTGTCACCCCACTTTTCTCGTGTTTTCTTTCCCGATTCGATCACATTACAAACAAATAAAGTGCGCTGGAACTAATTGATTGAAGTGTCTCAGTAAGAGTTGTATTACATATTTAAAGTTTTCAAGTGGTAAAGTATAAAAACTTTTTATGCTGAAATCCCAACATTAAATTTGTGAACATTCTCCTGTGTGTCACAAGAACAAGGCAAATAAAACAGCCCATGTCTAGAGTGCACTTTATGGGGAAGTAACTTGTGAGTTATTTCATTGAGGGAGAAACACAAATCAATATTAGACAACACGAACACAGAAGCGATTAGATTTATTAGCTAGTCTTTTAACTGTTATACATGTGTTAACAGGTCGGTCATCATCAATAGTACCATAACCACAATAATTGATTTTGTTACTGTTCAAACACTTAGAACTATTTCGCATTGGATGCCATCTCATTGCGGAATATTAGTAAATGAACGGACTGACACATATGTCAACACACACAACAGGTTAGAGCATGCCAACCACATTTTCCAATTGCAGATTTAAATTTAATGTTTGCATATCCTTTACAGGACATCGCTGTCAACATTAGCATCTTTCAGCTGTATGTTGATTTCTTGGCAAGATTACGCTCAGTAGTTTGCCATTGCTTTCTGAGCGGCCGCCTCAGTTATCCTGCAAGTCACCAGCGGGGGTCGAACCGCTCCCAGTTTTCGCCCGCTACGAGACTGCGTGATAAACGGGATTACGGAGAAAGTGTTGTAACCCCTCGGCCAGAGAGACCGGCAATTGCTGATTACGAATATCAAAAGAAATAATTCCTAGAAACGCTCAGAATGTCACCCGTTCAGCAACAGGTTGGTTGTTATCCATTGTAGAGGACTGGACAAGTTGCTATCTCGACTCTGAACAGTGCACAGCAGACTAAATCGTCATATGTACACGAAGCTAAATATAGGTTATATACACATGTGTACATGCGGACAAGCACTTCCTATTGCTGAATATATACTACAACATCATCATCATGTCCCGTGCCGATAAGCGTTGGCGGTCATGATTTGCCATCTCACAAGAACACTAAAGTTTTGGATCAGGTATTTGTTCTTTACGCGATTGTGTCAAATGCCAAGACATTCATGTATTTATCTCTTTTTCTTCCCTCTGGTCTTATGCTAACAGTTTTGTTAAATTCATGTTTATTTCTCGTATAATGTACCCATAAATCTTGACTGCCTACGTCTAATTTATGTAATCAATATACGAATATGATTTTAATTTGTTTCTTGAAAGGGTCTAAGCTATTTTTTTCTGTCCGTCCATTTCATTGTTTGCATTTTCTTCAGAAAGCAAATTTTCGGTGCTGTTAGATGCTTATTACCTTGTGTGCTTAGTTGCATATCCATTACAGGACTTCACAGTCAACCCCAGCATATTTGGCGGTTTGTGACTTTTTTGGCAAGTTTACTTCAGTAGTTTGTTTACGTTCAGTAGTTTGCTATTGATTTCTGAGCGGCCGAGACTCATAACATTTTATGGAAAACAACGAAAGGCGGTCTGAAGCCAAATTGCCCGCAGCTGTGTTTCTAACGCGGTATGCGGGTTTACGAATTGCGTCCGTATCTCCTCCGCCACAGAGCCGATGTAATCATTACAGAGGTATTCTTAACCCAAGTTAACTCAAGTTAAACTTAAACCAAGTTAGTATCAGTGTTTCTATTGTATCTAATGTTTCACAACATACAGAGGCATTCCTAACCCAAGTTAACTCAAGTTAAACCTAAACCAAGTTAGTATCAGTGTTTCAATTGCATCTAATGTTTCACAACATACAGGTATTCCTAACCCAAATTAACTCAAGTTAAACCTAAATCAAGTTAGTATCAGTGTTTCAATTGCATCTAATGTTTCACAACACTATTCTTCTAATTGCAACTGGCACAATTTGTTTTTGTCTTCGTTCGCTGTGAACTCAAGCGTAATCCATACACAAGGTTCCCAGTCTTCTAGTGTACTGGGATAATTATTGCGAGTGAGTTAGCTTTCCCTATTATTAGCGTCCCTCGCTACCGCTACCGATTCTTGCGCAGGTTACGTTACTCACGAGAATATAGAGATCACCGAGAAAGACTTTAACTCCTAGGCCAGGGGTATATTGCTTATGACCAATCTGTGGTTGCTAAAGTAGTCTGCATTTGGTATAGATTTTGCGACTTTTAAGACACATCGAAATCTTCTGTTGGTGAGGATGTAATGAATCTGGTTTCTGATCACATTGTCAGGACTCCTCCATGTCCATAATCTCCGCTAATGTTGTTGGTACAAGGTGTTTCCAATAAGCACATCATGCTCTTTTGCCCACCATACAATTCTGACTTTATTCTAAACGTTCGTTTGTATCTGTGAAAAAGTAAAGGTCGTCAGATAGCAGATACTGCGGTTGGGAGGGGTGGGGTGGAGAAAGGAGACGTGATGTTGATAGTTAATATTTACATTCATGCAGCATATTCTAGGATACGATGGGGGTTGTCAATTCCCTTGCTCGTCGACTTTCCTGTCCAGATAATTATAAAATATGTGGACATTGTCGGATTCAAATTGGTATCATGCTATGTTGATCCCAGAGCCGCAGTGGTCGGTGATAACAATATTGTCTCTACTGGGGATTGAAATCGGACTACTGTCTTGGCAGGCAAGCACACTAAGCACTTGTCCACAGCGGCTCCTTATATATGTATATGTTTTAATGTTTGTCTGGCTTTCCAGTTATATTCTGCATTAATTAGTTTTCTGTATCAGCTGGACAGCTGTCACCTTTATATTCTTAACCAAGGAAGAACTGATTGCACTGCTGTGGGGTAAGGCAATACAAGAGTGATACACAACAATGTAACGGTGAGATCCCGCTGAGAAACAATACCTGCAGGTTCATATACGATATTTCACAAACACGCCAGTACGGTTGAATAGAGCGCAGCAACAACTACCACTGTCTCTTACTCTTCCTGTAATTCCCAAATGGAGCATAGGCCATCAAACAACGGGTCAAACAGTCTTAATCTTTGCTATCTCTTTCAGCTCTCGCCCGGTCTTTTCTGTATTACCCGTCTCAGTTCTCGCATCACCATGTGTTATTATGTTTCCATCTATTTCGTTTGTCCTGTGGGTTATAGAAAAGTGAGCATTTATTTACACTATTGACAGGTTTTCTCAGTGTGTGCCCTTACCCTGCGCCAGTGTTATTTCTTCAAACCTTGATACACGGGTATGTGTTTAAGTTGAATTGAGTCAAGAAACTGCATGACAGCAAACGGCGCATTTCTATAATGCCCCGTTCTCATCTGCAACAGCCAGTGAAGAATCCTTGTACTAATGGTATGAGATGCGGTCTGAAACTGTGTTCGCTCTTGACGTTACTCACAGTTCTGAGTGTCGGCTAGATCCACAGGTCACATCCTGTGGCACCATTCTCTCTAGGCTATGATGATTTTTCTGTTCTTTCACACTACACACATGATCCGAAAAGGGCCTGGCAACGTCAACCTTGTCGTACACCAATATCTCATCCAAAGATGCAGACCCACCCAATCTGCCCTATGTGCTTGTTCTCATATACATATGTTAACCCATCTTTAGCTGTGTGTACTTGTGAGATTGAGACTGTTGTCCCGTATTATGAGTCTAAATATAGCAACTTTTCCAGTCCTCTCTGATAGATAATAATCATTCTGTGATAAACGAGTCTCTTTATGTGCGTTGCTATAACCTTTTTCTTTTGCTACCTGCAATTTGCAACAGGAAAATTTGCTTTTTTTTTTGTTTTTGCCCCAGCGCCTGTTGTGATAAATGTGTGTGTCCGTTAATTTCAGGATATACCACAATGAGATGTAAAGTATTTCTACGTAGTTGAACAGTAACAACATAAATGATTGTGCTATTTATGATGATGTAAATTTACACAAATATATAACAGTATTGCTATCTACAACACAGATTGGTATAGAAAACCTAATAACCTCAACTCAATTGAATAGTGAAAATGACAACTTATATCTTAGCATACCAAAAATAAAGATAATGCATACAGATAAAATTGATATGGAGAAAGAAATATATGTTAATGAGGATAGATTGGAGGTGGTGGAAAATTTCGAATATCTTGGGTCATTTATTACCAACAATGGTGACACAATGAAAGAAATTAAAAGACGAATATCTATTGCTCTTCAAAGACTAAACCAACTGAACATATTGTGCAGTGGAACAGAAAGAACTATAAAAATTAGATTTTTAAGAGCATGCATCTTTCCCATTGCAACATACGCCTGTGAGACCAGGGCACTTACTAAACAAGATGGATAGCGCATACATGCTTTTGACTATAAATGTTATAGACGAGTTATAAGAATATCTTGGATAAAGAAAACAACAAATGCATCCATACTTCAAGAGCTGAGTATTGAAGAAGGTTGGATACTAAAGACGATAAAACAAAGAAAACTGAAATATTTTGGTCACTTGAAACGTCATTAAAGTTTGGAGAGAACAATAATGGAGTGGTATATGCCTGGGAAGAGAGGAAGAGGAAGGCCAAAGAAAAGATGGGTGCAGGATGTGGCGGATGATCTCCAGATTGGTGTATCGGACTCGGGACATCTTGCTTATGCGTGAGAGGTTTTCCGGAAGGTTGTTATGGGAGCGAGGTTCTGCAATGGACATGCTACTGAATGAATGAATGAATGAATGAATGAATGAATGAATGAATGAATGAGATATATCAGATGCAAGACTGGTTAGTTTAAAAATCGCCTTTCTGTCCGTGTTGTCTAATTGTGAATTGTGTGTCTCCCACCCTCAAATAACTTAACGCGGGCAATATTTAAAAGCTTTTTCAAGTGGTACTTAAGCGTTTACTTCCCTTTCAATAAGTAATGGCATACTGCTTAGCGTACAATTGCATAGAAAAGTAATCTGAGACTGACCGCAACGTCTGTATGGACAAACAACGTTTTCAATCTAATGTGTAGTCATTAGTAACTTCCCTGTAGAGAGCACGCTATACTTGTACATGAGCGTTTACACAGCTCCTGTGACACAAGCGAAAGTTCACAAATTGAATGTTGGTAACTCGGTGTCAAACTAATGTATTACTTTATCACTTGAAATCTTTAAATGTTATTGTATGTTCTATTGCTTCACTTTAAGCAATTAGTTCCCGCGCTTTCTTCTTGTTTGTAATGTCCTCCAGCATGGAATTAAAGCAAGAGAAAAGTGGGGCCAAACATTAAAAACTAATAATAAGGTTAATAGTAATTTGTTAATGGACTCTGGTATTTAAGGTTAGGGAATCTCTCAGCCATTTAGACTGATTTTAATCGTGGACGAATGTCTAGTTTTTGCAAAGATAACAGACACAAATGTTAAAACGTAAGGTCGCAGTTGTCGAGAAAGCTTCACCAAAGGCTGACCAACTGTGCGTCGTGATTCAGTAGTCATTGAATGTGAAATATATCATGTGGAGTGGATAAATCCGTTAATTATAAACTGTATCTACAGCTGAGGATAATTCATTATTAACTACTCGTTACATGTAAATTGTATCTGTATATGTCTTGAATTAGTGATTTACTATTCAGTTATCATAAACATAATCTATAAATGGCTTTACTTCATGATTAGCGTCATTGGAGTTTTAAAATATGTCTTATGAAAGAACAAAACAACAAAAACTTACTAGTAAATCTTATTTATAACTGCATCCATGGCTGTCTTTAATTCATGGATAACTATTCAACAGTTATAATCATTACTAAGAAGCGTGTTTACTTCATCATTAGCGAGTTATTCACTCGGAGTGTTAAACGGTGTCTTATGAAAGAACAAAACAAAACAAAAACAAAAACCTCATATAACAAACTATATGCAAATGCATCCATGGATGAGGTTAATTTATGATTGACTATACACTCGTTGTAAACTGTATTTCTGGATATTTCATAATGTAGTACTTATTACTCGCTGATTGTCAAACTGGATTATGGATGTGGATAACTGCACGATAGACTGGGGCACACTTACAGATGTGTACGTATCAATTACTGAGACCATTTTATTAAGTATCTCCTTCGGCCTCAACGTCATAATTTTCGTTACTGTTTGTTGCAGCACCCGTTTGCATAGGTTCTCACATGTATTTGTGGCTTCTCTAGCTGTCAGTGACTTAATATTTGCCATAGCCTATGAGACGACAACTGCATTCAGTTTAAACATTGCAATTACACATCCGTCATTGCAGTGCTCCCTGGCTGTACAATGCATATGCATATATTTATTAGTGTCTACCATGATTTGCAGCCGATGTTGTCATTTCGTTATTTCACTTGAAAGGTGGCTTTACATAGCCTGGCCATTTGTACACCAAAGGGTGATAACTACTAAATCAATCATCTTCTGTCTGATATTCGTCTGGATCATATCAATTTTATCAGATGTGCATATACTCGCAGATTGCAGGCACAGCGACACTGAGTTAATGATTGCCTACGCTACCATAGACGCTACCTTCCACTTTGTTTTAGGTGGTTTAATGTTGGTCATTTATATCCACATCGGTGTTATCATTCGACGACAAAGTGTGGCTATTCTTAAATCTAGACTGTCTACTATGAACAACAGTGCGGATGTTATAAATAGAAGAATGACATGGAACATTGTTCGTATGCCCGTTACTATATTTGGGACATTCTTTTTGTGTGTGACCCCCTTAGTGGTTGTTAATATTTACTATTATGCAACAATCGGAAACTCAACCTTTTATAGAGGTGATACCACTTTTGATGTTGTCAGAATAATATCAGTGTTTCACAGCTGGGCAAACTTCTTCGTTTATGTGCTACAGGATAAAGATTTCAGATCAGTGCTGAAGTATTGCTTTATAAAAATTGGAAATGGAGTTTTGCGTGAGAGGATTCACCCAATAAATAATATAAAATGACAACTAAACATACAAAATAAACTACATGTGTATATGTCAAGACTCTTTCCACACAAGACAGAAGACAGAAGATGGCATAGTGCTAACGAAGCAGGAAAGCAAATTGTTATTGTGTTAAGACATCCATTTGTTTTCTAGATTACTTGAAAATAATTCAAGATATTGTTGTCCTATTTCAAGAGGAGATGCTATAT
Source organism: Cepaea nemoralis (assembly GCA_014155875.1). Taxonomy (NCBI): domain Eukaryota; kingdom Metazoa; phylum Mollusca; class Gastropoda; order Stylommatophora; family Helicidae; genus Cepaea; species Cepaea nemoralis. Next base: position 174,517 of record JACEFZ010027669.1, read on the forward strand.
AAGTTGTTTCTTTTTTCTGTTAGTGCATACTGGCGTAACACTGGTTATCTTAGCGGCCTGTGCGTTTTATTATATTTAGCAAACACAAAAAGCGCGTACTTTCTCTTTAAATCACACATTCCTAATTTCAATGCAGCTGTTTAGTTTTATAGATTTTGTTAAATTCTAAAGAATAAGTCGTAGACTTTGTGTTATCTTACCTCTGTCCACACTTTTCCTGCTCCGTGGCGAAGGTGTTGCGGACGCAATTCGTAATCCGGCATACAACGTTCGAAACACGGCTGCGGGCGATTTAGCAGCAGACCGCTTTGCGTTGGGTTCATATAAAATGGTATTGGTTTCGGTCGTTTAGAAAGCAATGGCAAACCACTGAACATAAACTTGTCAAGAGATCACGAACAGTCAATAATGCTGGGGTTGATCGCTACGTCCTGTTAACGATATGCAACTAACTTTTTTCCACACTTTAGAAAAAGATACAACATTTTAGTGCGAGATGTTTATTGAGACGAACACGGCAACTTTGCAATTACAACAAAACATCAGATGACGAACTACGAGGGATGATAGACATTATATCATTCATTCATTCATTCTGATTCAACGGGCAAGTCGGCGTTTACCTGCAAAGCGTTGTGGAATGTAATGAGCACGGCAAGGCACGTAGAGCGCCCTGGTCATCCACTGCACCTGTATTCGTCTCCAGTCGTCTTGACTTGTCTTGCCACTGGACTCAGATGGACTCAGGCTAGAGAGTGAGGTCGACGAATTGCGCAACTCTTCCTCACTTTAATCCAAGTCATCGCGCAAGTCAATCTTCATCCAACGTCATATATCACCTTCAAGCCCTGTGGCGATGGACGAGTGGCAAAGCTGCAGGCGTGGGTACGCTGGCAGCCGTAGTCGAAGACCTGCACACAGGCGGCTCAGGCCATATGGTCGTCTTCTACTGACCGGAGCAGAAGTGGGATTCGGCAGCCCCCTGAGCGACTGAGCAGCCCTCTATAGGAACACACTGCTCACCTCCATAGCATGAGGAAGGGGCTAGAAAAGGTGCCCTAAACATTGTCTGCTCCATCACTACCTAACCAGCTAACCGCGGTTGGTGGGTTCCCTAACTGCGGTCGACATACAAACAAAGATAAAACAAATAAAGCTAAAAGAGGAAACCATATTCCCTTAACAATTGGAACTTGGAATGTACGCACCCTACTTGACAGAGACGGCGCGTCGGGTCCAGAGAGACGAACAGCACTGATTGGGAGAGAGCTGGGCAGGTACAACATCGACATTGTAGCCTTGAGCGAGACACGACTTGCAGAAGAAGGCCAAATCTGTGAAATAGGTGCCGGCTACACATTTTTCTGGAGTGGAAGGAAAAGCGAGGAAAGACGCCAATCCGGTGTGGGATTTGCCATTAAGTCGGCCCTGGTCGGCAAATTAGCTGGATTTCCAAAGGCTATAAACGACAGGCTTATGACCATTAAGTTGCCCCTGCTGAATGGAAGGAAGCATGCAACCATTGTGAGTGTCTACGCACCAACTATGACCAGCGAAGATGATGTCAAGAACAAGTTCTATGAGGACCTGCACAATGTATTAACATCTGTTCGCAAAGGAGACAAACTTATACTCCTTGGAGATTTCAATGCCAGAGTAGGCACGGACACGACCTCTTGGAGTGGCATTATTGGAAAGCACGGAGTCGGAAATTGTAAGAGCAATGGACTCCTCCTCCTTCAGACATGTGCCGAACACGCTCCTGATTACCACCACAATTTTCCGTCTCCCCATGAGAAATAGGACATTGTAGATGCACCCTCGGTCGAAACACTGGCACCTCATTGACTATGTCATCGTCAGGAGAAGTGACAGACAAGACGTTCGGGTAACAAAATCCATGTGTGGTGCCGAATGTTAGACAGACCATCGTCTCATTGTCTCGAAAATAAACATTCACATCAGGCCACCACGACGTCCTCAAGGGGTAAAAATGCAAACAAACTAAATGTCACCCACCTAAACAGCAAGAAAATGCAGCAGTCGTTTGAAAATATGCTGGAAGACCGCCTCAAGCCCAATGCTGCTGCTAAACAGGATACAGAAACAGAGTGGAGAGCCCTAAAGGACATAATTTACAACACTGCTATGGAAATATGGGTCCAACAACCCCCCCCCCCCCCCCCCCCCCGAAAGCATAAAAATTGGTTTGATGAAAATTCCGAAGACATCAACCAATTGCTGGCCGAGAAACATCTTCTCCTCAAGGCACATTTGAATGACCCGAAGTCAACATCAAAAAAGATTCCTTCAAGAACATTCAGAGAGTAGTGCAGCAGAAACTTCGACACATGCGGGACTCCTGGCTGGGCAGCAAAGCTGATGAAATTCAAGGCTTTGCTGACAGACATGATATGAAACACTTCTACGACTCACTGAAAGTGGTCTATGGTCCTACATCACCAGGCATAGCTCCCCTCCTCAGTGCAGATGGAGAAACATTGGTCACCGATAAGAAAGAAATCCTTCAACGCTGGGCAGAGCATTTCAGCAACATCTTAAATGCAACTTCCTTCTTCTATGATGAAACCATCAACTGCCTTCCTCAAGTTCCCATCAATGAGACACTTGATGACCTGCCAACCATAGTGGAAGTAAACATAGCCATCCAGCAACTCTCCAGCGGCAAGGCACCTGGTCCTGACTCCATCCCAGCAGAGATATACAAGGCAGGTGGGCTGGTCCTAACAGAGCAGCTTCACCAAGTCTTTACAAACATATGGGTGAACGAGACCATGCCACAAGATTTCAAGGACGCGTCAATAGTCTACCTTTACAAACGTAAAGGAAACCGCCAATCCTGTGACAACCACCGAGGCATCTCCTTGCTTTCAATTGCAGGGAAGATACTCGCCAGAATTCTTCTCAATCGCCTCACGGCCCATCTCGATCAAGGTCTTCTTCCTGAGAGTCAATGTGGCTTCAGAAAAGAACGTGGAACTGTTGACATGATTTTCGCAGCAAGGCAGCTGCAAGAGAAATGTCAGGAACAGAACTGCGAAATGTTCTCCACTTTCATTGACCTTACCAAGGCTTGTGATACAGTCAGCAGAGAAGGACTGTGGAAGATCATGGCAAAATATGGCTGTCCACGAAAGTTTGCCCAAATAGTGCGGCTATTTCATGATGGTATGCAGGCAAGAGTACAGGAAAATGGTGAACTGTCTGAGCCCTTTCCTGTCACCAATGGAGTGAAACAAGGATGTGTCCTGGCACCAAAACTGTTCAGCCTCATGTTTTCAGCCATGTTGATGAATGCCTTCGAGAACGACGACATTGGAAAAGACATCAACTACCGTATGGATGGAAAGTTATTCAATCTCGGAAGGCTGAAAGCTAAAACCAAAATTAACAGCGACACCGTCAGAGAGCTCCTGTTTGCTGATGATTGCGCTCTATTCGCCAACTCAGAGGCGGACATGCAACATAATGTTACAGCTTTCTCTCATGCCTGTGCCAACTTTGGGCTCAATATCAACTTGGAGAACACTGTAGTTATGTACCAGCCAGCTCCAGGGAATAATCACACTGTGCCGAATATCAAAGTGAATGGTCATAGACTAAGTGTTGTGGACAAATTCACCTATCCTGGCAGCACTGTGTCACAAGCTGCCACAATTGATGACGAAGTGAATGCAAGAATCTCCAAGGCCAGTGTCGTCTTTGGCAGACTGTACAAGAATGTATGGGACAGAACAGGAATAAGCCTGCAAACAAAGCTAAAAGTCTACAAAGCAGTTGTATTATCCACACTGCTATATGCTTGTGAAACCTGGACTGTTTATCAGCGACACGCTAGGAAATTAAACCACTTCCACACAGTCTGCCTAAGGAAGCTACTGAAGATTAAATGGCAAGACAAGATCCCAGACACTGAAGTCCTAGAAAGAGCGTCCATGCCTAGTATCCACATTCTACTGATGAAGAATCAGATTCGTTGGGCTGGTCACTTGACTCGCATGCCAGATCACTCTAATCCCCTTCCCGCCACCCTGGTGATATCGTTGTTATTGTGAAGAAATACTGGTGATACCATTGATATCGTTAAGCATTACTCGTCGTACAACGTACTATCTGCTGGTGTAAGGATTCTACTAGACTCAACTGATAATTGCCACATTGACATAGGCTCAACTGATAAGTGCTACACTGGCCTGGTCTCAACTGATAAGTGCCACGTTCTCTAAGGCAGAATGCAAGCCATATTGCAATACGAAATTTATGGAAACGTTCTGCTTAGCCAGCTAATAAATAAGTGTCAATTCTCTTGACTGTCACATTTTTTACACGTTGCGAGATTAAAGTTTCCATGCAATTTTAGATTCAGATAGTCATTCAGTCAATCGGATGCCATCTCTGCAATGAAGGTTAGCATCAATCGACATCCAGAGTGCTATGTCTGTTATTGAGGCCAAAATATGTCATTAGAAATTCATTTTATAGGGAGAAAACTTAATGTGTAGACGTGAAACATACATAAACTAAATAGTGCGACTACTGCAGAATAACACACGAAGAGAAGAACATATAACACCATTAAGCTAGCAATCATAAGATTGTAAATTTATTGTATCAAAGAAGAATTCAGATATATAAGAAAAATGAAAGAAACCACTGTAAATTTCAAATGAGCGACATTTAGTGAGAGTTTTGGACTAAATCTGTTTGAGAAATGTGATTTATTTAATATATTCATTTCCCGCTCCGTCAGAAAGGTGCTCGAGTGCATCACTAGGACAATCAAACTGAATATTCTCAGCTCTGTTGGATTTACCCTGGCTAAGATCTTCTATCAACTCATTTGCTACCGCCGTGACAGCGCGCTGTTAAACGCCCGGGGGTGCATTAGTGTACTTGTTAAGTCCGGCGTGAATTCGCAATTCCCGTTGCGTGGTGAAGCTTTTACCACAAACACACGGCCCACCCGGAAGTAAAGCTCAATTGGAAGACCATATGTGGTTCTGCTTCGTTACCATAGGGGCATTAACAAATGCATCTCTCTTCCCCCCCCCCCCCTTTCCCCTTTATTATTTTTCCTTGGATCCTGGGGAAATTTGTTGTTCTTTCTTTGCTCGACTTGGGATTTTATTCAGCATTAGAGATTGTCACCGGGTCTGCTGTCGACCTTATGGTTGCTCATTAATTCATTCATTCATTCATTCATTCATTCATTCATTCATTTAGTTCATGTCCTTTGTAGAATCTCGCTCACGTACAACCTTCCGGAAAACGTGTGAATCCGTTAATTTCATGGTGTACCGCAATGATATAGGATCCACTGCAGAGTGTTTCTACGTGGCTGAACAATAACAACATCAGTGATTGTGGTGAAGGTGTTATTGGTGACGATGAACATTTACACAAGTAAATAACAGATATAAGTTAGTTTAAAGATCTCCTTTCTGTCCGTGTTGTCTAATTATGCATTGTGTTTCTCCCACTCCCAATATAATTTAACGCCGGCAACATTTAAGCGTTTGTTCACCGGCATTAATTTGGTCTTAAATGTTGAGGTCTCGCTCAGGAAGCAATGGCAAACTAATGAATGTAAAATTGACAAGAAAATCAATCTGAGCTTTCTCGCAACGTACTGCAAGTACATGCAACATTTTTTATTTAATGTGTATTCATAAATTATTTCCTCATAGAGTGCACTCTATACACCCGGCGTTTGTCTAGCTTCTGTGACACTAGAGAAACTTCACAAATTTAAAAGGAAATAAAAACAATTTGGTGAGTGTAACTCTTGCGAAAATGTGAGAGTTACTCATACCTAACTGTTTTTTTCCTTATTGTTATATCCTGCTAGAATTACTTCTCTTACCAAGAAATTTAATGTTTGTGATTCCGTATCAAACAACTGTATTACTTTACCACTTGAACATTTAAAATGTTAATGTATATGCTATTGATATACGTCAAACAAGTAATTCCCGAGCACGTTTATTGTTTATAATGTCATTCAACAGGGAAAGAAAGCGGAAAATATGGGACAAGAAATGAAAAACTAAGAACAAGTTAATAAGCGATTAGTTAATGGAAGCTAGTATTTAAGGCTAGAGAATCTCTCAACTATTTAAATTGTGCTTTTAACCGCGGACGAATATTTGGTGCTTGCAAGGATAGCAGACAAATAGAAAACAAACAACAAAATAATAATATACGGCATGTTTCGAGAAAGCTTGAACAAAGGCTGACCAACTTTATGTCGTGATTCAAGTATTTGAATGTGATCTATATCTTTGGGAGTGCATAATTCATAATTATTTGATTGTAAACTGCATTTATAGCTGAGAATAATTCATGATTAATTGCTCGTTACATTTACATAGTATCTACTTGTATATGCGTCTTTAATTCATGATTTATTATTCGGTTATTGTAAACAGCATCTATAAATGGTTTTACTTCATGATCAGTTGCTCACTAGAGAGTTAAACTGAGTATTATGAAAGAACAAAACAACATAGACATAAAAACTGCACCCATCACTGTGTTTAATTCATGATTAACTATTCAAATATTATAATCATATTATATAATATTATAAAACCAACAAGCGTGTTTACTTTATGATTAGCGAGTTATTCACTTGGATTGTTAAACTGTGTCTAATGAGGGAAAACACACACACACAAGTAATATAACAACCTACATGTAAATACATCCATGGATGTGCTAAAGTTTTTATTAATTACCCCCTCACTGTAAACTGTATTTCTTGATGTTTTAAAATTCAGTGCTAATTACTTGCTGATTGTCAGCTGGATAATGGATGTGGATAACAGCACGGCAGAGATCTCACTTACAGATGTGTACGTATCAATCACCGAGACCGTTTTATTAAGTATCTCCTTCTGCCTCAACGTCATAATTTTCGTTACTGTTTGTTGCAGCACCCGTCTGCATAGGTTCTCAAATATATTTGTTGCTTCGCTGGCTGTCAGTGACTTAATATATGCCACAACCTACGAGATTACATCTGCATTCAGTCTACACATTGCAAATACAAACCTGCCATTGCGTTTTCCCCTGGTTTTACATTGCATCTGCACATATTTATTATTGTTCAGCATGATTTGCAGCCGATGTTGTCATTTCGTTGTTTCCGTTGAACGCTGGCTTTACATAGCCTGGCCATTTATACACCAAAGGATGATAACTACGAAATCAACCATCTTCTGTCTGATATTTGTATGGGTCATACCAATGTTGTCAGGTGTGCAAATACTTGCAGATTGCGGGCACGGCGACGTGGAGTTCATGATATTTATTGCTACCATAGACGCTATCGTCCATTTTGTATTAGGGGGTTTAATGTTGGTCATTTATATCCACATCGGATTTATCATTCGACGACAAAGTGTGGCTATTCTTAAATCTAGACTGTCTGGCAAGAACAAGAGCTCTGGCATTATAAATAGAATCACATGGAACATCATTCGTATGCCGGTTACTATATTTGGAACATTCTTTTTGTGTGTGACTCCTTTAGTTATCATTAATATTTATTATTATGTAACAATAGGAAACGCGACGTTTTATAGAGATAATACTACCTTTGATATTTTCAGAATAATATCAGTGTTTCACACCTGGGCAAACTTTTTCGTGTACGTGCTACAGGATAAAGATTTCAGGTCAGTGCTGAAGTATTGCTTTACAAAAATCGGAAATGGAGTTTCGCGTGTGAGAATTCACCCTATAAATAATTTAAAATGATCACATATAAATATACAAAATAAACTATAGGCGTAAATGTCAGTATCAATCAATCAATCATGTGCCATGCCGGAAAGCGTGGGCGGTCATGACTCGCCATTTCACTCGATCCCCAGTGTCGTGGATCAGCTCATTGTTCCTGTCTCGTCCATGCCATGTGGCCAAGTCATCCAGGTATTTTCCTCTCGGTCTTCCTCTTGGTCTGTTCCCCTCGATATAGTTCCATACAAAAGAAGACGTCATGGTGCTAACTAAGAAGGAAAGCGAATGTCCTTACGTAAAGTTATCCACTACTTGAAAATAATACAGGGTATTGTCGTCCTATTTCAAGAGAAGATACAATAGAAGTTATTGCTTATTTCTGTTAGCGCCAATGGGCCAAACATTGGTTATCGCCCTGGCATATGCGTTTCATTTCATTATGTACGGAAAGTAAACAGTGTCTGACGCGCACGAACTGTCTCTTTAAATCATAAATTCCTAATTACAATGCAGCTGTTTGCTGTTATAGAATTGGTTAACTTCTAAATATAAGTCATAAGCTTTGTATTATCTGACTTCATACCACACTTTAGGTGCTGACATGGCACTTTAGTGCAAAATCTTTATGGAGGCAATGCTGATGAACACAGTAATTTAGGCAGCAGACGGTCTACGTCGGGAGTAGACAGCACATCAATCATTACATTAACAACTACCAAGGAAAACCCTTCAGTTCCCTTGTTTTCAGTGTGTTAATACGCGCATTCTAAAATCGGAAACACTTTTATGTAGTTCAATAAAGATCACATGAACATATTTCAGAAGGCGAGATCGAAAATAGATTCAATAAGGCAAACCAACTCATTGGACAAATGCACGAATACTAAAGAACAAACATGTATCAATAACTACTAAGAAAGCACTCAGCAAAACAATCTTCCTACCAACTCTATATTACCAATGCCAAACCTGGATAATGACAGAAAAAGAAAAAAAGAAAAATCACAACAGAAATGAGATTCCTGAGAAGAATACTCAGTGTATCAAGAAGAGATAAGATCAGAAATGAAGAAATCAGGACTAAAGTGGGGGTTATAGCTGCACTATATTCTATTAGAAGGCAGCAAGTCAAATGGTTTGGCCATGCAAGTAGGTTACAAACTAACAGTATACCACAACAAGCAATGATGTACAGACCAGAGGGAAGCAGAGGAAGAGGCCGACCACAGTAAACGATGGAGGCAGGGAATAACAGAGTCCATGAGAATATCGATACATGAAGCCCATAAGCAGGCACTCTCCCGCTGTTTATACTTCACCTCGACACTGTTGGTTCGGAATAAAATGTGGGTCGGTTTGACCGATTATTTGTTCACCACACAAAAAAATAATCAAGTATTATCATGTTTATTTATATAACACAGCTGGAGATCTGATATAACAGCCGGAGATCTGAAATAACACGAGAATCTTGATATAACAAAGCTGGGGTATTGATGTAACACAGAGAGATATTTTATAAGATAAGAATCTTCATTCAACATAGATGGAATATTGACATAGCACAGAGATATGTTATAAGACAGGAATCTTGATACAACACATCTAGAGAACTGACATAAGTAACACAGATGTCTTACAGAGGTCTGTCACAACACAGCGGTCTGTTTTAACACAGCAGATAAACTGACAAAGTGAAAACGAAAGCGATCAAGAACGAACGGTGAACAAGAGAAGAGCCTACACTCCATCATCATCCCCCAGTGGAAGAGGATTTAAACACACGATCCCCTCTCTAGGCCTATTCGCAAGCCGTCCAGACATTGCTCTACGGTGGTTCCAATTTGATGTCAGACATTAGATAAACAAGTTCACAAATGTGGCACATATTATTTTTAAAATTTATATTATCTAAATTTCTAATTTTCCAAGTATATTAGCGTTTAGACCATCTGAAAGACAATTCTGATTATAGCTTTTTTTTCTTAAAAAAAAAAACGTTGTTTATAAATTGTTGTTCAGCATTAGGTTTTAATTTAGATTGTGTGCCAAAATACCTTTACTTCCAAAAATGTAATTATTGTTCTGACCTCATTCTTCCATTTTTATTAGATATAAGTTTTGTGTGAATTTTCTAGATAGACTTACGTGTAATAGATTAAACAATTTTGTGAAAACTGGTGTTACAAAATAGAACTGTAGAAGTGTAATTAAAAACTTTTTTCTGACATTCTTCTTATTTGTGTGTGTGAACAATCGTTTTGGCATTTATCATTACAGCTTGTGAAACCTTCCAAAACTAGATTTTTGACATCCCCCCCCTCCTCCACGCATATCCTGTTACAGGACATTGCTGTCAACACCAGCATTTTACCGCTGTTATTGATTTCTTGGCAAGATTACTCTCAATAGTTTGACATTGCTTTCCGAGCGACCGGTTCAATACCCCCGCAAGTAACCAACACGACGCGATCCGCTACCGAATCTCGCGCAGCTGCGTTACCCTACGTGGATATACGGGATTACGGAGAAAGTCGCTAACCCATAGGCCAAGCATACCGGCAGATGTTTGACATATCTGTAGTAATTTCTTTAAAAGTCATTCAACATTTCTGACAACTTTGTTGTGTGACACATGTTTATGGTTCTGCTTGTTTCATTTCCTTGTAATTCTTATGATATTTTATTATCATAGTCATGTAGATAATTATTTTAAAAATATGTTTTATGTGTGTGATATTTTATATTATATATCTTTGATTACTTGTATTCACATGTGCATATCATGTGATTTTCAGATATCAGAGCTTGTGTTTTTTTGTGCATTGCTAGACACTTGTTTTTTATTTGTACTGTTTGGTGTTATTTGCTTCTTATGATAAGAAAGTCTAACATGTATAAATAATCGTATATTTTTCGATGGTTAACATATCATAGCTTACGATCTGTGTCTTCACACGAGCGATATAGAGGAGGTAGGTTAAGGTCTCTTTTTTTTGGCACACTGTTGCACTCATAGTATATCTGTTTGCTTCACTAACTACCTACCTACCTATCTACATATCTACCTACATACCTCTCAATCTGTTTACCATAGATGTCATTGGTCACAAAGTACTTGTAAAAGATGTGGAACATTCATATTACTTTGCAGCAGGAATACTTGTAAATAATATGTCCTTTACATCCAGACATTTTAAGAAATATAGTATGTGGCGTTTATTACTATCACTGGCCTTCACTAGGTGGTTTTATTCCCCTAGTCTTCGCTGGGTTGAATTCTCGTCCTGGTATTCACTGATTAGATGTTATGCCCTGGTCTCCATTGGGTCGATGTCTTGTCCTGGTCTCCACTGGATGGATGTCTTGCCCTGGTTTCCGCTGGGTGGATCTCTTGCCCTGGTCTCCGTTCGGTGGATGTCTTGTCCTGGTCTCTGCTGGGAGGATCTCTTGCCCTGGTCTCCGCTCGGTGGATGTCTTGTCCTGATCTCTACTGGGTGGATGTCTTGCCCTGGTCTCCGCTGGGTAGATGTCTTGTCCTGGTCTCTACTGGGTGGATGTCTTGCCCTGGTCTCCGCTGGGTGGATGTCTTGTCCTGGTCTCAGCTGGGTGGATGTCTTGTCTTGGTCTCCGCTGGATAGATGTCTAGTCCTTGTCTCTACTTGGTGGATGTCTTGCCCTGGTCTCCACTGGGTAGATGTCTTGTCCTTGTCTCTACTGGGTGGATGTCTTGCCCTGGTCTCCGCTGGGTAGATGTCTTGCCCTGGTCTCCGCTGGGTGGATGTCTTGTCTTGGTCTCCGCTGGGTGGATGTCTTGTCCTGGTCTTCACGTTGTCACAAATCAGTGTACATATTAATTATTTATTTTGTTTTATTTTTGTAACCATTGCTTCTTCAATACAATGTGTATTGATAGGATAGTGTGGTACAGTGAATATTGAAGGATTTCGTAGTAGTAGGGATATTATTGTACAGTGTATATTGCAAGTATGAATAAAATATGTGTAACTGCAGTAAATCTGTGCACATTTAAACAATATAAAATAACACGAAGTAATAAAGCTGCATTACTTTGTGTTGTTTCATAATGTATATTGAAATACATTGTACTACAATGTGTATTGAAGGGATAATGTGGTACGCTGTGTATTAAAGGGATAATGTAGTACAATGTGTATTAAAGGGATAATGTAGTACAATGTGTATTGAAGGTATAGTGTGGTACAATGTGTATTGAAGGTATAGTGTGGTACTATGTGTATTGAAGTGATAGTGTGGTACAATGTGTATTATAGGGATAGTGTGGTACAATGTGTATTGAAGGGATATCATGGTACTATGTGTATTAAAGTGATAATGTGGTACAAAATGTACGTGAGTAAAGTGCATGACCCTTCTTCACGCCTTGTTGCATACTGGGTACAAAGTTCTCGCCCCATAATTATATAGAGAAGTGGTCACTCGCTGGTCAATATCATTGTGGCCACCTTGACTTTCCAAGGTCAATCCTGGTATCCACTGTAGGCTGGATCGACCAGGAAACCCAGCTCAGTTGTAAAACCTGCCTCGTTGAACACATGACTACCGTACCGGCAGGTAAACATGCTAGGCAGTGCACTACCACGGCTCCTTGTACAATGTATATTGAAGGGAAAATGTGGTGTATTGAAGGGGACATGTGGTACAATGTAGATTGAAAATATCTTGTGGTGCAAGTGGTTTTGAATAGGTCATGTACAACAACGTGCATTGATGTTTGAATTAGGTTAAACTCTGTGTAGCTAAGACTTCTGTTTGGGTGAAGACGGTCGGTGTCTTACAAGAATGTGATGTCATTTAGATTCTATTTATGTTTTAATAATCGCCATCATCATCATGAAGTACCTTGAAAAATGGCAAGTACAGTCATACCTCTCCACAATCCCTGTTTTCTAGCACTGTGTTTCAGCTCATGAGCTGACATCGGTACATGCCATGGTGCTAGACTGTCCTGTATCTTCTTTGTTTTTTTTCTTTTCTCTGACAAATTTTTAATTAAGATTACACTTGTCACTGTATGTTGCATGTTATCAGTCTCCTTTTGGTGTGGTCAAAGAATGCCTGCTGCCTCTTTCTAATGTCATTGTGTCATATTTATCTTGACTCCTTTCAAATTAGAAGATTAATGTTGTCTGTCCGTAAACTAAATTCTTCTTCTTCTTCTTCTTCTTCTTCTTCTTCTTCTTCTTCTTCTTCTTCTTCTTCTTCTTCTTCTTCTTCTTCTTCTTCTTCTTCTTCTTCTTCTTCTTCTTCTTCTTCTTCTTCTTCTTCTTCTTCTTCTTCTTCTTCTTCTTCTTCTGCGTTCATCCGGAGTTTTTTTTTTTTTTCGGACGTGATTGCGTTGTGCCTGTTTACAGCAGAGCTGCGTTCTTGCGCCGTTAGGCCGACACATCCGACTTCTGCGGGCATTTGTTGACCGGGTTAACCTTCTCGGAAATTAAATTCTGGGCCTTACTAAATTGTCCAGAAGTCATATCCGTATATTACAATTGGTTCCATGTTGACAAGAAATATTTGTCTAACTTAAAAGCTTTATTTCATAAGGTGATCTACGTTTGGTCAAATTAAGCTTTTGCATAAAATGTTGTGTTCTTCATTTCTTCATCTTATCATCATCTTATGTTATTCATGTACCCAAATATTTGAAGTTATTTTCTTGCCCAAAATTAGTTCTATTCATTATGATTTTAGATTTGCGGTTAAATTCTTTGATAGTATCATATACTGCTATTTAGTTACTTTATTGCTAGTTATCTCACTACTTTGTAGATTAATTTGCGTAGTTCCTTCTTATCAGTGTTGCAAGAGTTGTTTGTATTATGGCCACCAAATGCAGTCCTCGTCGTATTCTCTATGTATGTTAATTATGGGAATTTTTCTGCAGTGATGCTTATCATTACTTTTAAGCTCTTACAGCGGAGTGAAGTACTTACCATTTAACTGGGTTCTTAAAGAGGTATCCGCAGACAGAACACTGCAAGTGTTTCTGTTGACTGCTTTTATTACATGATGGACTTGCCAGAAACACCTTGTCTAACAACAGAAAGGATTCTAGCATTCTTTTGGGTAAATATTCCACCATTCTATCAACAAAAGCTGCGGAGTAGAAAATCTAGCGTTATTTAGGAAAATAAAGGCTAGAAAGGCAGAGAAAGACAGGGAAAAATATGAACATCTTAAACAGCTGGACAACAAATAATACGAGGGTCGTTCAGAAAGTAATGCACCACATCTTTTTTCTAAGTTGATAGTTAGTTAGTTAGTTAGTTAGTTAGTTAGTTAGTTGGTTGGTTGGTTGGTTGGTTGGTTGGTTGGTTGGTTGGTTAGTCGTGGTTCCAACTTCACGGCAACGGGTGGTCCCCAGTATGCTCCATTCCTGTGCCAGCGACGAGTCTCCTGAAAAATGCACCCGTGTACCGAAAAGGCAAACCAGTCAAATCAGCGACAGCCTACCGCCATTGTTCCGAACATGCAGTTTACTGTACTAACAGCAGCAGACAGATGTAAAAGCATTCCACACGTATTTCACAGCTCACAATGTCAAATGCGAATGCAAAACGTAGCCACAAGCATACACACACCGTATGTCTCAATGTTTCTATGCCTATCCGCCATGTTGAGGACCGGAAGTCTCTCAGTTAATAATGAAGATAGAAGCATGCAGTTTTGCGCTCTTCATATATGGTATGTGCCGGTTGCGTGCATAAAACTGCAACCCAATAAGCCAAATAATATGACTGCCCTATATGGAGCGTGTTAGCAACTCGCGTTATAAGCCGCGATCTGCGACAGTTTCTCGTTGCAGGGAGGGAAACTGTTGTTAACATTCACAGGCGTCTATGTGATGTGTCTGGAATATTTGCAGTCGACGGGAGTACAGCCAGTCACTGGGTTCAGAAAATCAAAGAATCAGAAAGTAGAGATAAGGAACTGCTTGATCGGCTGCGCTGTGGGCGCTTCCCCCCCCCCCCCCCCCCAACCTCCAATCCACCCTAGAGTCCTGATATGGCACCCTCTGATTTTCATCAATTTGGTCCACTTATGCACTCCGTGGGACAAGCGTTAAAGACGATGAGGGAGTTATTCAAGCAGCGAAGAAATGGCTACATGATCAAGATAAAATCTGGTACGGGCAAGGAATACATGCACTTGTTTCGCTCTAGCATAAGACCGTACATGTTTATGGGGATTATGTTGAATAATAACGATCTTTACATGACATATCCATGTAAATTGTGTACACATGTCATGCTTTTTGAATAAACAGCTCCTGAGAAAAACAATGTGATGCGTGACTTTCTGAACGCCCCTCGTAATATAAGCAACACCAACCTGATCAAAATATAAAAAAGCAGAGAGGTAAAGAGCGAGCAAAAGAGAGCCAAGGCTGCAATTGTCTGCTTTAGACTAGGCTTCTGATGAAGAAAGGGAATTTCATCATGCTAGGTCATCATCATCAAGTGCCTGGTCAATTGCTGTAGGCGTTCATATCTCGGCACAGATCTCGGTATTTGGTGTTCCGGATCAGCTGTATTGCTGATATTCCACCTTGCCAAAATCTTAGTTCATCCATTATCATTTCTCTTGGTCTATCTCTTCCACTGTTTTCTTTAATGGTCTTTCCAGTCGTCATCATGTTCTCCGTTGTCTCTCTCCTCATCACATGACCAAATAATGATGTTTGTCTCTTTCTCATGGTTGTATAATACAATGTTCTAGTTTCCGTTGCTTCTTTGTTCTTCCTGTATTGTTCATTTACATTTCATTATTCACGACCGTATATACTAGGTGAGTAATCCCAACTTTATCATAGATTAAGTTAGTGCACACAATAGCATTGTAGTGGGGGATTGTTAACATCACCGCGCTCCTAGTTCAAACAAGCAAACTCAGAAATATTGGCCTCTATTTAAGACAAAACGCTAATTTACACAACTGCACAGCTAGAAATGGCACGAAGAAAAGTAAATGTAGTTGGACTTGGTATCCCCAAGGAGTGGAGAGGAGGACTTTAACTGTCTAGATTTAGTTATATTAAAGAACTGCTAAACAGAGCAGGTTTCCTCCCAGTCTCCCATCCATGGTTAATATAACGACTTTCCCACAACGTACTGTAAATGATTACACAAGCATACACATGGAAAATATTAAGATAGATCTATGAGCTAAACAAACTACCACTGTGTTTATTCTATTGTGTTTATTTTCTTTCGAGATTTTTCTAACACCAATAAATAAATAAGAATATTATGATAATGTGATGGTTTGTGGTTTTTATTTTTTTTATTTTTTTGCTTTCACTCATTTTGAACTCAAAAGTAGTGGATACACTTGCTACTACTTAAATTAGCACTGGACTGATCTGTTGCGTGTGGATTAGCTTTCCCTATTACCAGTGCACCTTCGCCATCAGGTGAACCCAAATCAACTTCTAAGGTACTTGTAACTTTCGTTCTCACGTCAAGGACCAGGAGTCAATATTTTAGTCCAACTGATTGGTGTAGGAAATGAACCCGCTACCTCAGCATCAGTACACCGGAAGCTTATAAACGAGCGCTCTTATCCATTCGGCCATTCTGACCTCAGGTTTGTGGCGTGATCATCGTGAACTGGTTTAAGACAACAATGACATTCACATATACTAATTCATGTTGTGAAGCGATGGTCGCATGACATTATGTGAACAATAATGTGATTTTGCATCATCATATAAATAGCCGGTCGTTCAGAAAGCTATGGCAAACTACTGAACGTAAAACTTGCCAAGACATCAACAATGGCAGTAAAATGCTGGTGTTGACTGCAACGTCCTGTAAAGGATCTGCAACTATATATATATATATATATATATATATAACAAAACACGTAATTTAACATATCACTTGTATAGTAAACACGCATTATATTGTTTGGCGCTCACAGAAGGAGAAGAAGGAAGTAGAGACTAGAGGACGCACTAGACAACATACAATTTGAAAGCTATAGTTACCGACCGGGATTCGAACCTGTCACCTCCAAATGGTGACAGCGCCTCGCTGCAGGAACAAGTGTACTTCGACGCACGACCAACTAGACACTCCAAAAAAGTGTCTTAATTAATCATGTCTATCATACACATGCCGGCTTCGTGGCTTAGAGATTATGACTTTTCTCCGTAATCTCATATACTCTCGTTGGTAACGTGATGACGGTGAGAATCAGCAGTGGTTCGAATCGCATCGGTAACTTACGGGGTATGTGAGCCGGCCGCTCAGAAAGCATTGGCAAACTACTGAGCGTAATCTTGCCAAGAGATCAACATACAGCTTAAAGATGCTGGTGTTGACAGCGATGTCCTGTAAAGGATATGCAAAAAAAAAAAAAAATCATACACATAAACCCCCAACTATGGAATACGGTCAGAATTCGTATCAAACCATTGAGATTGCACAATAGGTCTCATAATTTATATTAACACAGCATTACGGTCCGATGTGTTTGTGTGTTTGACCTATGCTCGTTTAATATAAATTATGAGATCTATGGTGCTACCTCAGTGTTTTGATACGAATTCGGTCCGTATTCGATAGTTGTAGGTTCATGTGTATGATAGACATGACTAATGATGACACTTTTTTTGGAGTGTCTAGTAGGTCATACATCGAAGTACACTTGTTCCTGCAGCGAGGCACTGTCGTTATTTGGAGGTGACAGGTTCGAATCCCGGTCGGTAATTATAGCTTTCAAATTTTATGTTGTCTAGTGCGTCCTCTAGTCTCTATTTCCTTCTTCTCCTTCTGTGAGCTCCAAACACTACGTGTGTTTATTTATGCAACTGTCTCAGTGGCCTCAACGGGTTCCTCAATTGATTTCCTGTAACACGTGTATAGTAGGTCTCTATGGTCAGTTGGGATGGTGTTCTCTACGAATGCGAATCCTTTCCTCATAGGTTACCCGTTTATAGTTATAATTGTCATACATCTGCATACTGTTCTTATCATAGGTATATGAGTAGAATATTTATCAGAAAGTGTAGATGTTACTGGTCGCCATCGTTACTGTGAATACTCTGTATGCTGCATTAATTCAGTTGATTAATGTCTGCTAGCTTGAAGTGTGTTTATGACATGTTACTGACGTCATTAATCACAGGAAATAAATATCTGTCTACCTTAGAGACAAACGCAGAATACCCTGTATATTATTTGTCGAGGACAAGTCCATTGAGGCAGTAGTTTATGTCTGTTTTCTATCTGAACTGCACACGAACGTTTGGTAACGGATGAGTTTTCTTACTCAAAAAGCAATTTCGGAGTTTTGTAAAGCAGTTTTTCAGTACTAACCTGAAATCTTTGTCCTGTAGTGCGTACACAAAAAAATTAGCCCAGGTGTGAAGCAGTGATATCACGTTCAAAACATTGCGGATAATGTTTCTTCTAATGACTTCTGGTGTCTTGCAGTTGTATAGTAGTAGATGTTAGCAATAACAATGGGCGTTACACACAAAAAGTATGTCCCGAATATTGTAACGAACATACGAACAATGTTCCAGTTCCTTTTTCTGTTTGTGATAGCGAGGCTATTGTTATTGTCAGACACTGTGGACTTAAGTATAGCCACACTTTGTTGTCGAATGATAAATCCGATGTGGGTGTATATGAGCAGCATTAGACCTGCGAAAACAAAGTGGACGCTAGCGTCGACAGTAGCGATACCAATAATATATTCATTGTCGCTGTGTTGGCAGTCTGTGAGTATATTTACACCTGACAATATTGATATGATCCATAGAAATATCAGACAGTAGATGATTGATTTTGTAGTTATCACTCTTTGGTGTAAAAATGGCCGGGCTATGTACAACCAGCGCTCCATGGAAATAATAAAATTACAACATCGGCTGGAAATCGAGCTGAAAGATATTATATATAAACACATACATTGTAAAGATTTTCGCAGATTTGGGTATCCCACATTTAGATATGTTGCAGATAATATCTCGCAGCCCATAGCAAATATTAAGTCACTCAAGGCCAGCGAGGCCATAAACAGTTTAGGGAGCGTATGCAGACGACTGTTGCAACAAACACTGACGAAAATAACAGCATTGAGCAGGATGGAAATACCCAAAACAACTGCTCCAACAATTGAAAAGTTCACATCTACAAGTGAAGCGATGTACAAAATATTGATGTTGGAGCTGTTATACACAGCCATAGATATAGATTATAATTAGCTAATAGTTAATCACGAAACACTGCAAACACTGTCATGAAAGCAGTTACAGTACTGCGAATAGGATCTCACGACAGAATGTTCCAATCCTTGAGGAAGATTCCTTGAAAGAAATGGTGGTGATCTGTTTTAAAATGCCCAGCCACCTTTGCAAGTTTCCAGATAGTCATCCAAGTGTTCAAGCCACAATATATTTAATTGAGTGACAAGCGATGGCCAAATGGAGTTTTAACTCGCCATATACTTGAAGTGATTGTATAATATTTCAATTCCCCTACTTACATTTTCCCGTTTCCTTTCTCCATTCAATACCTCCACAAACAAGTCAAAAGCTTTCAAACTGATTGTTTAGTATAAACCAGAATCAGTTCAGTTATAGATTTAAAGTTGTCAATTGCCATTAAAATGTGTTTCAAGTGATAAAATAACAAGCGAAATTGACACCAGAATACCAATATGGCTGTTTTGAAGATCCCAGCGTGGAAACAAGAGTCCGTGCAAACACAAGCAAACGACAGTGAATTCTAGTGGGGAATAGTTCATAAGATATCCATCATCAGCATCTGTCACGGAACGGCTGAGAATTCACCTAGCAAACTCCCAAAAATCCAATTCCCCCTTTTCAGTACTAGTAGAACTGCCGATCTAGTCGAAGGGATACAACCGAGGTATTAATGTACCCCACGCAAAGGCGATTGGTGGCCCTTGACTTCTCGACTGTTCGGGTGACGAAAGCTCAACCCAACCATATCCGCTAACGCATGCGCAAGAACCTTCTCAGAACAAAGAGAGGCACAGTTGAGATCCGGCCGTGGGAGCAAGACGTTGTGTGTGAACAACTGTGTTAATTCGTAAATGGGAGAGAGGAAGCCAGTGTCTTGCTGTTTATCAAAGAAAACCGACAGAACGTCCAGTGTTGGGACGGGAGCTCCTCAATTCTGAATGCACAGTTTGTCGTAAGGTTCTACTTTCGGAGAGACTTACGTGACGGGACCAGAGGAAGATGACTTGGTGAAGGCTGCTAAATGGCTAGCTTATCTATGTGACGTGAAGTGAGGCTTCTACACCACACCACGTGCCGGGAAGTCACGACGCCACAGTCCAGTCCCGTCTAAACCGCTAAATGATCTTCAGTCAGTCCACCAAGTATTATGATGGCTACACACGGGCGAGTATCGTGTCCTCTTGTCTGTGAAAAGTTTTGACATTATGACCCACTAGCCCAACGGGTCGAGAAGAACTACATTACCCTTGTTTTCAGGAGGGCCTGGTGTTCCGGGAACAGTCTACCATGTTTGAATAGGAACATTTGTGACATTCCTTACCGGGTCACGCGCTACCAGTACTGACTCTGAGTGACAGAGTCAACTTGAACTGTGCCAACTTTCTGTGCTTATAGGCTCAGTTATACCCATCCTGATCCCATTAGAGACCACCATCTGTTTCCAGAACTTTGACATTGTTAAATGTGTGTTAACTGTTATGGTGGCTTCTTAGGACCGTTGTCTAGCACAGGCCTTACCAGTGAAGCTTGAAGGACAGGCCTGCAGAACTTCTACAGGGATGTTAGTCCAGAGACATCACGTACCACCGCAACATGGAGTCACCACATTGACGTGCTAGTCATTCCAGTTGAGACTACCCCTCGGCAGAGACATTCCACGCTACGTGTGCAGATGAGTGACCTCTTTAACCTTGTGGTATCGTACCCCGTGTACAGTGATGAGTGAGACGGCCTGAGACTAATCCAGATAGCCCTTTCTTCTATCTCCTGGCGGTGGCCAGGATTCTCTCATGAACATTCCCCGTGTTGATAATCCTCTTGTACATTATATCATCTAGTCATTATGTGTAGACACCAGAGTCGTGTCATCTGTTCTGGACGAGAGGTGAAAAAGGTATTGTCCAGCGGTTGATAGTGAGAGAGACAGGAATCCAAGGGCTGGTGGGGTCTGTAGACTGAGATTTATTGTATTCCCAGAGTGCATCTATCCCGTTATTACGATGTAATAGTATGCTTCCCTCACCCCAGGAAAAACTACGACAGCATCATGTAGCAGGACTTTTGCAGAACGACTCTCTCATCACAGCGCGTCGACAAGACTCTCGATCTCTTGCCATTTAATCTTCCCCCATGCACTCTGACGTCAGAGGTGCCTGCAATGACCTGTGCTCAACTTCGTGCTTACAGATCCCTGCCTCTTCTACCAGCAAACAGGCCTTCCATCATTGTTGCCTCAAAGCCACTGTGACGTTCCCATGCCACTGTGACGTTCCCATGCCACTGTGACGTTCCCATGCCACTGTGACGTTCCCTTGCCACTGTGATGCCACTGTGACGTTCCCATGCCACTGTGACGTTCCTATGCCACTGTGACGCTCCCATGCCACTGTGACGTTCCCATGCCACTGTGATGCCACTGTGACGTTCCCATGCCACTGTGACGTTCCCATGCCACTGTGACGTTCCCATGCCACTGTGATGCCACTGTGACGTTCCCATGCCACTGTGACGTTCCCATGCCACTGTGACGTTCCCATGCCACTGTGACGTTCCCATGCCACTGTGACGTTCCCATGCCACTGTGACGTTCCTATGCCAGTGTGATGCCACTGTGACGTTCCCATGCCACTGTGACGTTCCCATGCCACTGTGACGTTCCCATGCCACTGTGACGTTCCCATGCCACTGTGACGTTCCCATGCCACTGTGACGTTCCCATGCCATTGTACGTTCCCATGCCATTGTGACGTTCCCATGCCAATGTGACGTCCCCATGCTACTGTGATGCCACTGTGACGTTCCCATGCCAACGTGACGTTCCCATGCCAACGTGACGTTCCCATGCCACTGTGACGTTCCCATGCCACTGTGACGTTCCCATGCCACTGTGACGTTCCCTTGCCACTGTGATGCCACTGTGACGTTCCCATGCCACTGTGACTTTCCTATCCCACTGTGACGTTCCCATGCCACTGTGACGTTCCCATGCCACTGTGATGCCACTGTGACGTTCCCATGTCACTGTGACGTTCCTATGCCACTGTGACGTTCCCATTCCACTGTGATGCCACTGTGACGTTCCCATGCCACTGTTACGTTCCTATGCCACTGTGACGTTCCCATGCCACTGTGATGCCACTGTGACGTTCCCATGCCACTGTGACGTTCCCATGCCACTGTGACGTTCCTATGCCACTGTGACGTTCCCATGCCACTGTGATGCCACTGTGACGTTCCCATGCCACAGTGACGTTCCTATGCCACTGTGACGTTCCCATGCCACTGTGACGTTCCCATGCTACTGTGTCGTTCCCATGGACACAGTATTTCAGTTTCCCAGACACGATACTGTTTATAAGCCAGTTTCCTTGGAAGTTGATAACTTTTACAATTTCAGTATTCTTCTTCTTCTTCATCCAGGATATTCTAATAACTTATCAACAACAAGTCGGCTAAAAACCCTCAATTTTCTTCTTAGGTGATTGGAAATTCTAAATGACTCACATCCATATGTTGCTACAGAAAAGATGCATGTCCTCAAAACATATTAAAGCATGACAGAAATCCCCCGATGGTGTTTCCACCTTGTCATGGTTGGGGGGGGGGGGGGGGGGGAGCTTGAGTTTCTCAATGACCCTGAGAGCTATGCCGGCGGTAGCGTAGCTACCAGCAGGGCCTCCCAAGCCGGACAGGTCAAAGGGTAGAGAACAGACAAAGAGAAACACCCTGGTCCTCCAGGTTGGGGGTTGAAGCGTGGGGTTAACATCCCCACCTTTGTAAAAACTATTTTGTTACGAAACAGATACATAATCCTCGAATTCGGACTGATTTATTTGGACAACGACCTCGGAACGTTAAAGGTCTCTTGAGATTTGGAACATGGAATGTACTGACACTATATCGAGCTGGAGCGGCTGAAGAACTAACCCGGGAGCTGGTTGACTATCAATTAGATATAACAGCAATTCAAGAAATAAGGTGGCCAGGAGAGGGTACTTTAGAACAAAATGGAATGATTGTAATATATGGAGGAAACACCCAAAATAAACATGAATTAGGAATAGGTTTTGTCATCAAAAAAGAGTTGTGGGGGAACGTTCTAAACTTTAAAGCTGTTAATGACAGAATTAGTAAATTACGAATAAAAGGTAAATGGAAAAATATAACGAAGATTAATGTACATGCACCTACTGAAGAGAAAGAAGATGACGTTAAAGAAGACTTTTATAATGATTTGGAAGATGTCATAGAAGAAACCCCCAAACAGGACATCCTGATTGTGCTGGGAGACTTCAATTCAAAAATAGGTAGAGAGCAAACTCATAAAAAAGTTGCCGGTATGGAAAGCCTACATACAACTTCAAATGATAATGGATGGAGAGTCATCAACCTAGGCAATAGCCAAAGGACTGCAGATTAGCAGTACCAGACTAGAAAGAAAGGATATACACAAACAAGCTTGGAAATCAGTGCGACAAAAAAACCTATAATCAAATAGATCACATTTTAATTAACAACAAAAATGCATCAAACATACAACAAGTTAGAAGTTATAGAGGAGCTGAATGCCACAGCGACCACTTCCTCGTTTGAGCAAAATTTTAAATAAAACTTAAGAGAGCTTTCTATACTAAATTACAAAGATTATACCCAACATATAACAGAGAAAAACTACAAGAAATTACAGTCAAAGAGAAATTTACAGATGAAATAAAATGTATACTTGAAACTCTGCAAAACCCTTTGGAGGAAAGCGTTGACCCAACTTGGTTGAACATCAAGAATACAATAAAAAATATGAAGAAGCAGTCATTAGGAAAAAGAATGTCTGACATTTGTGGTTAAATTACATCAATAACATCCAAAAGGAAGAGCAATATAGAAATGAATATAAAGAGGCTACAAAAATAATTCGACGGCAGAAGCGAGAATATATGAGTAATATAATCAAAGATATGGAAACAAATCACCAGAAAAACGAATCCAGAAGTTTTTTAAAGAACTACAGTCAATGAAACGAGGGCACCAACATAACACATATAGTTTAAAAGACAAAAATGGGAATATGATAAATACCAATGAGGAAATGTGTAACACGTGGAAAGAATATTTTGTTGAATTACTAAATTGTGAAGCTCCAAGTAACACTTTTCCACAGGAAGAGGTTCTAACATGTGAACCACAAATTGAAGAAGCTGCATTTCAAACAATCCTATATGTAATCACACGACTTAAAAACAATAAGGCAACGGGGTCTGATGGAATTGCTGCTGAATTTATAAAGGCAGGTGGCCATGCATTACATATAAAGCTATACGAACTAATAATAAAACTCTGGAGGACAGAAGAATTACCCCATGACTGGAAAGAGTCATTATTGATACCTATCTTTAAGAAAGGAGACAAGTTCCGATGTGAAAATTATAGAGGAATATCACTAATGTCCACAAGTTATAAGATACTATCCGCAGTATTACTAAATAGACTTCTAATATTTCGACTATTTTCTGCACTTTTCTCGTGCCGATTTCTGCCATCTTCTTCTTCTTCTTCTTCTTCTTCTTCTTCTTCTTCTTCTTCTTCTTCTTCTTCTTCTTCTTCTTCTTCTTCTTCTTCCTTCTTCTTCTTCTTCTTCTTCTTCTTCTTCTTCTTCTTCTTCTTCTTCTTCTTCTTCTTCTTCTTCTTCTTCTTCTTCTTCTTCTTCTTCTTCAGCGTTCCGAGCCATTAAGGTTCTTTGCTGCAGATACAATCAGACGCCTTTCGTCTCTCTGGTTGACCTTCTCTTGCCAGTCGTTGATTACAAGTGGTTGTAGGTCTGTATATATATAATCTCTCCACCGTCTTCTTGGTATACCTCGGGGTCTACGGTCATTTATTTCCTGAGTGTAAGCGAGTTTTGTTTCCCTATTGTCTTCCATTCTTTCTATATGCCCCCGCCATTGTAGTCTGTTAGCCTTCATGATATTTCATGCCTTCATGATACATTTCTCTTCGAAAAATTAAAAGAGGGATGGCCAAACAAGAACACGCAGGAAGCCAAAGAAGACTGATAAACCAACAGAACTGGTGTCGTTAGCCGCTATACGCTGCGGGATTTGCTTGAGGAGGGGATCCGAGCACTTATGGACTGAATGGTTCGATGTGCAATGAGGATGATCTGTCGACTAACTAACTAACTAACTAACTAACTAACTAACTAACTAGCTAGCTAGCTAGCTAACTAACTAACTCACTCACTCACTAACTAACTAACTGACAACTAACTAACTAACTAACTAACTAACTAAATAGACTAAAACCCATATTCAGAAAACATATTAGGTGACTACTAGGCGGGTTTTAGACAAAACAGATCAACAATAGATCAGATATTTATCTTACGACAAATAGTCGAGAAAAATTGGGAATATAAAAGAGATCTCCATAACATTTTTGTGGATTTTAAAAAGGCTTATGATAGTGTCCATAGGAATAGTCTATGGAATGCTATGCAGGAATTTGGAATACCAAGGAAGTTAATCAACATGACCAGACTATGCATGGAAGATTCTTATAATATAGTAACATATAAAGGCAGGAAATCAGACCCTTTCCAAATAACATCTGGCTTGAAACAAGGTAGATGCTCTATCGCCGCTACTCTTCATTCTGGCTCTAGAGAAAGTTGTGAGGAATGTGATATTGGAGGAACATCCAAGCTGCTTGATTATGCAGATGATATACATATTATAGGGGAAAATGAACAAAAGACACTGGAAATATTGACTCACTTAAAGGAAAAAGCCCAACAGATGGGGCTGGTTATCAACCAAGATAAGACAGAATATATGGTAATTTCAAGAGAAGGAATGGCTAAAATCTCTGGCCACATACAAATAGATAATATGACCATTAAAAGAACGGAAACATACAAATACCTGGGTACAATCTTCAACTGCTCCAACATCATAAGGGAAGAAATACAAACTAGAATCAATTCTGGAAATAAGATATACTATACACTACAACATCTACTAAAATCAAATGCGCTATCTCGTAACACCAAAATCACAATATACAAAACACTGATCAGACCAGTTGTGCTGTATGGACTCTGAAACCTGGAGTACAACGAAAGGAGAGGAAGTCCTTGTTACAAACCTTGAGAACAAAGTTTTAAGACGCATCTTTGGACACATTATGGATACACAAAGTGGAGAGTGGAAAAGAAGAAGTAACAAAGACATTTATGATCTATTTAAGTCCCCGCTAATCACTGGTATCATGAAGGCTAATAGACTACAATGGCTGGGGCATATAGAAAGAATGGAAGACAATAGGGAAACAAAACTCGCTTACACTCAGGAAATAAATGACCGTAGACCCCGAGGTAGACCAAGAAGACGGTGGAGAGATAATATATATACAGACCTACAAGCACTTGGAATCAACGACTGGCAAGAGAAGGTCAACCAGAGAGACGAATGGAGACGGATTGTATCTGCAGCAAAGAACCTCAATGGCTCGGAACGCTGAAGAAGAAGAAGAAGAAGAAGAAGAAGAAGAAGAAGAAGAAGAAGAAGAAGAAGAAGAAGAAGAAGAAGAAGAAGAAGAAGAAGAAGAAGAAGAAGAAGAAGAAGAAGAAGAAGAAGAAGAAGAAGAAGAAGAAGAAGAAGAAGAAGAAGAAGAAGAAGAAGAAGAAGAAGAAGAAGAAGAAGAAGAAGAAGAAGAAGAAGAAGAAGAAGAAGAAGAAGAAGAAGAAGAAGAAGAAGAAGAAGAAGAAGAAGAAGAAGAAGAAGAAGAAGAAGAAGAAGAAGAAGAAGAAGAAGAAGAAGAAGAAGAAGAAGAAGAAGAAGAAGAAGAAGAAGAAAATTGTAGAAAATAGTCGAAATCAGAACGCCTATGAAAAAAATCATTTGCGCTCATTACTCGTACGTTGGAACTGACGGATCGCGACAGAGAGCACACCCCCCCCCCCTTTTCACATAATTAAAGGGGTGGGGGGGGCGTATCCACGATACCGACATAATCGCACTCCGGGAGACAAGTTTAAACACGAAAGAGCGTTTGAAATATTCAGGCTTCCATAGCTAATGCAATAATGACCACCAGGCCTGGCTATCCTTGTTAGATTCAGAATCAAGACCTCAATAGTGGACACAAGTGCGTGAAAGAAAAGTTGAATACAGATACAGACAGTGAATATACACGTCAGCAAAACATTTGTCAGAACTGACAAAGAGTTGTAGCCATTATATTGGATCGGCAAACATCAAATTCTGTTAAAGGATATTGGGCTGTGTCAGATAGAGTTCTATTAGTAAAATTAAATGGAAGCCATTTTAAAAGAAATAGCATTCAAGTATATGCTCCAACAAGTGAATGCAGTGAAAAAAGTATAGAGGAATTTTATAATGACATGGAATCTGCTTTGAAGAATTGTTTAAAAAATGAGAAATAAATATTATAATGGAAAAGTAGGAAATCGATGCGATGGAGGCAGTGTAGGCAACCATGGATTTGGGAGAGCGAAACGAAAAAGGGTATAAGACTTGTAGAATGGGCAAAAGAACAAGAAATGGTTGTAGGAAACACATGGTTTAAACAGCATCCTAGAAGATTATGGACATGGAGGAGTCCAGACAGCAGGAGTAAAAACCAAATAGATTACATCCTGATTAGCAGAGGTTTCGAAATGCTTTAAGAGTTGTAAAAACAGTCCCCAATGCAGACTGTTACAGTGATCACAGATTAATTATGGGCACATTGAGGGTAAATTTAAAGAAAGTCAAGTATACAACAGGAAACCCTAAATATGATTTGTGCAAATTGAAAACTGACAAAGAGATGCAAGATAATTTTAACACTGAAGTAAAGAACAAATTTGATATATTGTCTGATCTAGAGATATATTTCATGATGTGGATGATCAATGGGAGATGTTGAAGAATTCAATATGTTGTGCTGCAGAAAACAACTATTCCAAAATTAAAGAAAGTGGGTCGTAAGACATGGATGACTGAAGAAATTTTATAACTAATGGAAACAAGAAGACAGAACAAAAACAATCCTGCCAAATATGAAGAAATTCACAGAAAAGTCAGAATATTGTGTAAGGGGGCAAAAGAAGCATGGCTTGAGAAAAACGGCATAGAAATTGAAAAACAATACAACAGTAAAAATACCACACTAATGAACAAAGTATTTCAGGAGCTTACTAATCTAAGAACACATACATCAGCCGGCTGCCTAAAGACAAAAGATGGAAAAATCATAATATAAAAAGAACAGATTTTAAATGTATGGTCAGATTATGTGAAAAACCTTTACGATGATAACATAGAAGAGCAATAAAAAATTCAAACTAATCACGAAGGACCATCAATTTTGAAGATGGAGGTTCAGAATGCTCTTAACCATATGAAATCTGCCAAGACTCCCGGTTCAGACAGCATCACAACAGAAATGATTAATGCTTTAGAAAAATATGGAAACATATAAAGTTACCATATTGCTGAATAAAATATATGATACTGGAAATATACATCGTGAATTATGTAACTCAGTATTTATTGCAATCCCAAAGAAATCAGAGTCTTGAAATGTGATCAACATCGAACAATTAGTATAATGAGTCACATCACGAAGATTTTGTTAAGGATTATCACGCAAAGAGTCTGGAAGAAAATACAACCTGAAATAGGAGAAGAACAATGTGGGTTTGTAGAAGGCAAGGGTACAGTAAATGCTGTATATATACTAAGAACAGTAATTGAACGTTCTATAGAAGTAAACAAAGATCTACACCGTTGCTTTATTAACTACACAAAGCCTTTCGATAAAATGAAACATGTCGACATGATAAGGATGCTTGAAGATCTACAAATTGATGGAAAAGACCCTAGACTTAATAGCAGAGTCCATGGGAATATCGATATATGAAGCCCATAACCGGGCACTCTCACGATGTTTATACTTCACATCGACACCGCAAGGTACAAGAGGAACATGATGAGATGAGACCTTAGACTTGTAAGAAACATATATTGGAAACAAATAGCTGCCATAAGAATTGATAATGAAGTAGGCGAATATCAGCCTATTAAGAGAGTGTGAGACAGGGATGTGTAATGCCTCCAGATCTTTTTTTTTCTGTACAGTGAGAATATTTTCAGAAATATAGAAGATATGGAAGGAATTAACATTGGGGGACGATACATCAATAACATTAGATATGCAGATGGTACAGTCTTGATTGCAGACAATGAACAGGACCTGCAACATTTAGGAGATGCTGTTGTTGCACACAGTGAACAACTAGGATTAGAATTGAATAGTAAGAAGACACAGATTATGGTCATCACTGGAAAAAGGGAAATACCACAATGTAATGTACATGTAAATGGGCATATTTTTAAACAAGTGAATCGGCACAGTTATCTGGCAACAGTCATAACATCTGATGTGAGATGCCTTGAAGAAATTTGAACAAGAATTACCATTGCGAAGGTAGCCTTTTGCAAGATGAAAAACATACTAACCAATAAAAAGATATTAATTAGTTAGTTAGTTAGTTAGTTAGTTAGTTAGTCGCAGTTCCAACTTCACAGCAACGGGTCGTCCCCTTTATGCTCCGTTCCTGTGCCAGTGAATATCACACAAATTGAATATCAATTGAAACGAGAAAAGGAGTGTTGAAGTGCTACGTAGAATCTGTACTTTTCTATGGATGTGAAGCGTGGACAATAAGCAGACAAGCTGAAAGCTATCTGATGGCTGTGAAAATTTTGTTTCTGAGGAAAATGCAAAGAATATCATGGACAGACAGACAAACGAATGAACAAGTCCTTCAAAAAACAAATGAAAATCGTAAACTGATTAGAGACATTAGATTTGAGATAGTCAAAATTGTTTGGGCATGTTATGAGAAGAAATGAATTGGAGAACTTGGTGACAACTGGCAAGATCGAAGGGAAGAGACCAAGGGGAAGACCAAGAAGTAAATACCTGAATGGCTTGGCCACGTGGCATTGTCGAGATAGAAACACGGAGCTGATCCACGACTATGGTGATCGATTGAGATGGCAAAACATGACCGCCCACGCTTATTGCCATGGCACATGATGGATCGATGGAAAACATTTACATTATTAAACACCTAAGCATGTCGAGACAATGTGGATTTGGGGAAAAGTGAGTTACTACATGAGAAATGTGTGTGCATTCCACCACTGATATGGAGAGGCACTAGAGGCATAGACATAGAGATGGCCACTTCACACAATGTGTCTATGGGGTTACCATCACACACTCAAACCGTCTCGTAGCGTGGACACGGATCCATTACTGTACCTTACTTATTTGGGACAAATTGTTCATAATTGATACGGCATAAAATGTAATATACGTTGAGATATAAATTAAAGATAACAATAACTGGTTTGTGGTATTTCATTGCAGACGGATATTCCCCAAATTTCCCCATCTCATAGATCACACATAAAGAATCTTACAGTTTACAGCCTCTAAAGCACTGGCGTGAAACCAAAGTAACCACACAAGATAACCATAAATCTATCAAATGAATAAATAGAAACACTAACCACATTATTATCTATTCATGTTTATGTCAATTACTTATTGGTGTTTATTCAACAGTGGTTGTTATATATGTTGTAAACAATCAATGTCCTCTAGCACTATATAAACTGGAAAGTGATGGAGTGGAAGGGGAAACCTACACACAGATACCATTGCTTCAAGGATTGAAGTGTTTTTCTCCTTGTACTTGTGGTAAATTTCCCTGATAACCTTGCATTCTAGAAGTGAAAAGGGAATCTAACTAAATCCCCTAGACACTTAACAAAATATTCTCATAGATTAAAACCCACATCCCACAGTACCACTCTCTCTAATGAAGAATACAAGCCATATCGGAATAGGAAATATATGGAAACGTTCTCTTGGCGACCAGCTTTCTATAATAAATGAATGTTCCTTCTGTTGACTGTGATGGTGTTTTCACTTCAGTGAGATTAGAGCTGCCTTGTAATTTTATATTCAGATATTCATTCAGTCAATCAGGTGCCATCTCCACAATGAAGGTTAGCAGCAACTGATCTCCAAATCTCTGTCTCTCGCCTGTCGTGTACTAACTGACATACTTTTGATATTATCTTCCACTTATATCGTTGTCACCCTCTTGCTTTTCTGCCTTTAACTCTAACTCTCCATTCCAGTGTGTTTCAAAAAATAGTGCAATGTCTGTAAATTAGCCCTAAATATTTCACTAGAAAGTCAGTTTATGGGGAGAAAACATAAAGTGTGGACGTGAAACATACATAAACACAATAATGCAACTACAGCGAATTAAAACACGAAAAGAAGAGCATATAACATCATGAAGCTAGCAACTCAGAAGATTGTAAATGTCATTCTTTCAACGAGTTCAGACATGTAAAACAAATGACAGTAATCACTGCACATTACAAATGCACGAAATATTGTTAATCTACAATCAATCAATCATTCATGTGCCATGCCGAAAAGCGTGGGCGGTCATGACTCGCCATTTCACTCGATCACCAGCGTCGTGGATCAGCTCAGTGTTCCTGTCTCGTCCAGCCATGTTGCCAAGCCATCCATGTATTTTCCTCTTGGTCTGTTCCCTTCGATCTTGACAGTTGTCACTAAGTTATCCAATCCATGTCTTCTCATAACATGTCCAAAAATTTTGACTGTCTACTTCTAATTTCTTTAATCAATTTACGAGTTTCATTTGTCTCCTGTAGTACTTGGTCATTGGTTTTTCTGTCTTTCCATGGTATTCTTTGCATTTTCCTCAGAAACCACATTTCTGCAGCCATCAGATGTTTTTCAGCTTGACTGCACATTGTCCAAGTTTCACATCCATACAAAAGAACAGGCTCTATGTATCCCCTCAACACTCTTTTTCTCGTTTCAATTGACATCTTTTTATTGGTCAGAATGTTTTTCATCTTGCTAAAGGCTACTTTCGCCATGGCGATTCTTGTTCTAATCTCTTCAAGGCATCTCCCATCAGATGTTATGACTGTTCCGAGATAATTGTACCGATTCACTTGTTGAAGAATATTCCCATTTACTTGTATATTACATTGTGGCACTTCGTTCTTCCTAGTGATGACCAGAACCTGTGTCTTCTTACAACTTAATTCCAACCCTAACCGCTCACTGTGTACAACAACTGCGTCTACTAATTGTTGTAGATCTTGTGCATTGTCTGCAATCAATACTGTATCATCTGCATATCTAATGTTATTGATGTTTCGTCCTCCAATGCTGATTCCATTTATATCTTCTACATTCCTGAAAATATTTTCACTGTATAGGGAAAAAAGATCTGGAGACATTACACATCCCTGCCTAACACCTCTCTTAATAGGTTGATATTGTCCCACTTCATTATCAATCCTTATGGCAGCTTGTTGTTTCCAATATATGTTTTTTATAAGTCTAATGTCTTTCCCATCAATTTGTAGATCTGCAAGCATATCTACCATGTTGACATGTCTAACTCTATCAAAAGCCTTTGTGTAGTCAATAAAGCAAAGGTGTATATCCTTGTTTACTTCTATAGCACGTTCAATAACTGTTCGCAGCATATACACTGCATTTACTGTACCCTTTCCTTCTACAAACCCACATTGTTCTTCCCCTATTTCAGGTTGTATTTTCTTCCTCACTCTTTGCATGATAATTCGTAGCAAAATCTTTGTGATGTGGCTCATTATACTAATTGTTCTATGTTGATCACATTCCAAGGTTCCTGATTTCTTTGGGATTGCAATAAATACAGAGTTACATAATTCAGAAGGTATATCTCCAGTATCATATAATGTGTTCAGCAGTCTGGTGACTTGATCTAGTCCAAATTCTTCTAAAGCTTTAATCATTTCTGTTGTGATGTTATCTGCACCGGGGGCCTTGCCAGCTTTCATATGCTTAAGAACATTTCGAACCTCCATCTTCAAAATTGGCGGCCCTTCATTATTAAATCTAATATCATACTGTTCCTCTCTGTTATCATTATAAAGGTTTTTCACATAATCTGTCCATACATGTAGAATCTGATCTTTTTCTATTATGATTTTGCCATCTTTAGTTTTTAGACAGCCTGTTGATGTACTTGTTCTTTTATTAGTAAGTTCCTGAATTCTTTTGTGCACTAATTTGGTATTTTGACTGTTGTGTTGTTTTTCAATGTCTAAGCACTTTTCCTCAAGCCATGCTTCTTTTGCCTCCTTACATAATATTCTGACTTGTCTGTGAATTTCTTCATATTTGGCAGGATTATTTTTGTTGAGTCTTCTTGTTTCCATTAGGTGTAAAATTTCTTCTGTCATCCATTTCTTACGACCCACCTTCTTTAATTTTGGAATAGTTGTTTCTGCAGCCAAACTGATTGAATTCTTCAACATTTCCCATTGATCATCCACATCCTGGAATAATATCTCTAGATCAGACAATATATCAAATCTGTTCTGTACTTCTATGTTGAATTTGTTTTGTATTTCCTTGTCATTACTCAATGTACACAAATCATATTTAGTGTTTCCTGTTATATACTTGACTTTCTTCAACTTTATCCTCAGTGTTCCTGTAAGTAGTCTGTGGTCACTATAACAATCAGCACTGGGAACTGTTTTTGCTATTGTTAGTGCGTTTCTAAATCTTCTGCTAATCAGAATGTAGTCAATCTGGTTTCTGATCCTGCTATCAGGACTCCTCCATGTCCATAATCTTCTAGGGTGTTGCTTAAACCAGGTGTTTCCTACAATCATTTCCTGTTCTTTTGCCCACTCTACGAGTCTGTATCCTCTTTCATTTCTCTCACCTAAACCATAGTTTCCTACTGTGTATCTATCACCTTGATTTCCTACTTTTGCATTGAAGTCTCCTATTATGATGTTTATTTCTGAATTTTTACATTTCTTTAAGGCAGTCTCTATGTCATTATAAAATTCCTCTACACTATCTTCACTGGATTCTCCTGTTGGGGCATATACTTGAATAATATTTATGCTAAAAGGTCTGCCACTTAATTTAACTAGTAGAACTCTGTCCGACACGGCCCAATATCCTTGAACATATTTTGATGTTTTCCGGTCCAAAATAATAGCAACTCCCTTTTGTCGGTCTTCACCTCCAGAATAAATAATCTTAAATTCATCTATCTTGATGCCTGCTCCTGTCCATCGCGTTTCGCACATCCCTAGAATATTAATCTTTTCTCTTTCAATTTCTTGTTTTATGTTCTCTAATTTTTCGTCGTTGTTTAACGTCGTAACGTTCCATGTTGCTGATTTTAACGTCTGTGTCCTTGTCTTGCGATGATCAGTCTTTAGGCGAATGATAATGTACTAGGCACTTTTAAAGAGGTAGTTTGCCGTTGCTTTCCTCTATGGCAGTAACCGTACTGGTCATTTGACCGCAGCCATTGACTCGAGAGAGCTCCTCTGCCTGCCGTCGTGAAACTTGAGACCATAACCAACCAATATCTGTCGGCTGCCCTCAAAATTTCATCCACCACCTGCCTTCCGTGCCTTCTTTTGAACACTTCCAATAAACGAAAACGAAATAACACCACATAATCCACAGGAAAAACACTAAAACAGCGGTATCCCGAAGAATAGATGCGTCACGTCGTCGCCATTGCACCGGAAGAAAATTAATTTACACATGAGCGAAATTGAAAGACAATTAGTGACAGTTTAGGCTAATTTTTCTTAAAGAATTTGATTTATTGAATACTAGCTGACCCGGCCCGGCTTCGCCCAGGCCCTGGCGGGGATCGATCTATCTATCTGTCTGTCTGTCTGTCTGTCTGTCTGTCTGTCTGTCTGTCTGTCTGTCTGACCCGGCCCGGCTTCGCCCAGCTCCTGGTGGGGAGTATCTCATTTAATTCATATAAGTAGTCATATAAGATCCCGTTCCCGTTCCTGACTATCTGTCTGTCTGTCTGTCTGTCTCTCTGTCTGTCTGTCTGGCCCGGCTTCACCCAGTCCCTGGTGGGGAGCATCTCATTTAATTCATATAAGTAGTCATATACGTTCCCGTTCCCGACTATCTATCTGTCTGTTTGTCTGCCTATCTGTCTGTCTGTCTGTCTGTCTGTATGTCTGTCTGTCTGACCCGGCCCGGCTTCGCCCAGCCCCTGATGGGGAGCATCTCATTTAATTCATATAAGTAGTCATGTAAGTTCCCATTCCCGACTGTCTGTCTATCTGTCTGCCTGTCTGTCTGCCTGTCTGTCTGACCCGGGCCGGCTTCGCCCAGTCCCTGGCGGGGATCTGTCTGTCTGTCTGTCCTGGCCCGGCTTCGCCCAGTCCCTGGCGGGGATCTGTCTGTTTGTCTGTCTATCTATGTATCTATGTATCTATGTATCTATGTATC
Organism: Cepaea nemoralis; assembly: GCA_014155875.1. Taxonomy (NCBI): domain Eukaryota; kingdom Metazoa; phylum Mollusca; class Gastropoda; order Stylommatophora; family Helicidae; genus Cepaea; species Cepaea nemoralis. The sequence continues at coordinate 209,951 of JACEFZ010027669.1, forward strand.
TATCTATCTATCTATCTATCTATCTATCTATCTATCTATCTATCTATCTATCTATCTATCTATCTATCTATTTATCTATCTATCTATCTATCTATCTATCTATCTATCTATCTATCTATGCAATTAACACCTTGACAAACAAGTATAACTTGAGAAATTCTTTACCATTAAATCATATTACATGCGACCAATTCAGTAATTTTTTTCAAACTGACATAGACCAGTTGAAGGCTTCAATACCTAATTCTCCTTGCAACTTATCTTTACTGTCATCGTTTTGCGAGAATAGATGCTCCGGCGATATTCTTTCCGACATACCGCTAATGACAATCACTGAGGTATTCACTTACCTCAGTAACCTAAAAAACACAACCTCATCTGGGTTAGATGGAATCAGCAACCGGATTCTCCGTTGTGCTGCGCCAGTGATCTGTATATCACTAACCTATGTATATAATCAGTGTCTCACCAAAGACCACTTTCCATCAGCTCTCAAAATCGCTAAAGTGTACCCTCTTCTTAATCTGGTTCATTGGACAATGGTCTCCCGAACAATTACAGACCCATTTCCTTACTATCATCACTATCTAAGCCACTAGAAAAACACATCCATAAAGTAACATTACAGTATCTAGTTCGCAACAAGCTTATTGTTGACAGCCAATCAGGATTTCGACGAAAATATTCTTGCCATACGGCCCTAACAAACATGATAGAAAATTGGCACCAGAATATAAACAACAACAGTCTATGTGGAACTGTGTTTATTGATTTCAAGAAAGCATTTGATATGATAGACCATGTTATTTTAATTAAAAAAACTTGAGACAATGAAATTTGGCCCTAATGTAGTCACTCTAATATCATCGTTTCTATCAAACAGAAAGCAAGTAGTATCACATAATAAATGTCTGTCTCATACCACTACCTTCAATATTGGAGTACCGCAAGGCTCTATTCTTGGCCCTCTATTGTTTGCCATATATATTAACGATCTACCTTTGCATCTTTCGTCGTCCTGTGATCTATTTGCAGACGACTGTACAGTGTACACAAATGCTGAAAACTGTATTTTATTGGAGTCGTCTTTACAACAAGAATTAAATAATGTAGTTAGGTGGAGCTATTCAAACCGTATACAAATTAACATCACTAAAACAAAATCAATGTTACTAACAACCAGACAAAGACTTCAAACTCTAAGCTCACACACATCACTTCAACTTCACATCGATAACATGCCAGTAGAAAGTGTAATTGAGCACAAAACATTAGGCATAATCATTGATAGAAACCTAACCTTTAATTCCCACGTTCAAGCGCTTATTAAACAGACAGCGAAAAAAGTCTCGCCAAAATTAAAAACTTCCTTGATGAGGACACAAGGAAACTATTCTATACTTCTCATATACAGACACACTTTGACTACTGCTCTACAATCTGGGACGGTTGTTCTAATTCAAACACCAAACGACCTTACTCACTCCAGAAACGGGCCATGAGTCTAATTTATAACAAACATTTATCTGACAATCCTAGCCTGTATAAACGCCTTCAGTTACTACCACTCCTCAAACGCCTGCTTTTCAATAAAGCTAAACTAATTCACAAAATCCTGCATCGGAATGCCCCAAATTACCTTTGGCCATTGTTTAAATATAATGCTAGACACAGTAAACGTTTAAATATATTACACATTCCGAAGCCTAGGATTGACTTATACAAAACAAGCTTAACGTACTCTGCAGCTCAGCTGTGGAACAATCTTCCACAAGAAATCAAAGACATCCCCAATCCCTATTCATATAATCGCAAATTACTCGAACACTATCTCAGTACGGATTATCTTCCCCCTTAATAATAGAGATAATAATAATAATAACAAAACCCTAGTATAACAGCCAGTCCCCTTTTGGTAGGCCAGTATATTCCACATGGCTAATAACAAGTGTCAAACCATTATCTAATTTTACTGTGTCGTGTAGTTTTGATGTTCGCATTTTTGCCCATGCCTTTATAATGCATATCTTTTATATTGTTGCTGTTCTCTGTTAGCCTTGAATGATGTGTGAATGAATTAATGTATGAAAGAGAGTGATAGAAGGGCAGAATGTTAGACGGCCTGCGTGCCCAATTCTTAACACTTTGAAAATAAAGTTTGTTTGTTCGTTCGTTCATTCGTTCGTTCGTTCGTTCGATCTATCTATCTATCTATCTATCTATCTATCTATCTATCTATCTATCTATCTATCTATCTATCTATCTATAGTCAGGGGACTTAACTTAAGATATAGCAATGCTACTAAAAGTTATGTCCCTTGTTTTATTTTTTCTTATGTTGAGTCATGTAATTACAAAATTAAATTTTAGTACGTAAATAGATGATAGTACACTAAGAAACTATTACAGTTGGTTGCACAGGACTGAAAAGAAGACCTGTAGAAAATTTCATCTCAATCGGATGGGCCGTTCGCGAACGCATAAAGAACGGACATACACACACACACATACACACATACATACATACATCCTTTTTTTATAGATATAGAAATTCATTTCCCGCGCTTCGCATTGACTTTATTGTACGTTGGACGTATTTGGATTCGCTTGTACTAATGTAAGTTCAGCATTAATTCTATATGGGTAAACATGGTTTGTAAGCTATGAGAGAAGAAACAGCTTAGACATACGCAATATACACAGATGTTTCGTTAAACAAGATAACTTCAGTGTCTAAACAAGACGGACAATACAATGCTACGAGTATATATAAAAAGAAGTAAAAGTAAAGCATATGACCCCTTTTCATGGCACGAGACGTGTTCAGTATATGGTGGTAGCCACATAGTCTGTAACCAGTCGGCATTCCATGGATGGTATAGTCAATGTAACCAGTCGGCACTCCATGGATGGTATAGTCAATGTAACCAGTCGGCATTCCATGGATGGTATAGTCAATGTAACCAGTCGGCATTCCATGGATGGTATAGTCAATGTAACCAGTCGGCACTCTATGGGTGGTTTAGTCAATGTAACCAGTCGGCACTCTATGGGTGGTATAGTCAATGTAACCAGTCGGCACTCTATGGGTGGTATAGTCAATGTAACCAGTCGGCACTCTATGGGTGGTATAGTCAATGTAACCAGTCGGCACTCCATGGGTGGTATAGTCATTGTAACCAGTCGGCACTCCATGGGTGGTTTAGTGAATGTAACCAGTCGGCACTCTATGGGTGGTTTAGTCAATGTAACCAGTCGGCACTCCATGGGTGGTATAGTCAATGTAACCAGTCGGCACTCCATGGGTGGTATAGTCAATGTAACCAGTCGGCACTCTATGGGTGGTATAGTCAATGTAACCAGTCGGCACTCCATGGGTGGTATAGTCAATTTAACCAGTCGGCACTCCATGGGTGGTATAGTCAATGTAACCAGTCGGCACTCTATGGGTGGTATAGTCAATGTAACCAGTCGGCACTCCATGGGTGGTATAGTCAATATAACCAGTCGGCACTCTATGGGTGGTATAGTCGATGTAACCAGTCGCACTCCATGGGTGGTATAGTCAATGTAACCAGTCGGCACTCCATGGGTGGTATAGTCAATGTAACCAGTCGGCACTCTATGGGTGGTATAGTCAATGTAACCAGTCGGCACTCCATGGGTGGTATAGTCAATGTAACCAGTCGGCACTCTATGGGTGGTATAGTCAATGTAACCAGTCGGCACTCCATGGGTGGTGTAGTCATTGTAACCAGTCGGCACTCCATGGGTGGTTTAGTGAATGTAACCAGTCGGCACTCTATGGGTGGTTTAGTCAATGTAACCAGTCGGCACTCCATGGGTGGTATAGTCAATGTAACCAGTCGGCACTCCATGGGTGGTATAGTCAATGTAACCAGTCGGCACTCTATGGGTGGTATAGTCAATGTAACCAGTCGGCACTCCATGGGTGGTATAGTCAATGTAACCAGTCGGCACTCCATGGGTGGTATAGTCAATGTAACCAGTCGGCACTCCATGGGTCGTATAGTCAATGTAACCAGTCGGCACTCCATGGGTGGTATAGTCATTGTAACCAGTCGGCACTCCATGAGTGGTTTAGTGAATGTAACCAGTCGGCACTCCATGAGTGGTTTAGTCAATGTAACCAGTCGGCACTCCATGGATGGTTTAGTCAATGTAACCAGTCAGCACTCCATGGGTGGTTTAGTCAATGTAACCAGTCGGCACTCTATGGGTGGTTTAGTCAATGTAACCAGTCGGCACTCCATGGATGGTTTAGTCAATGTAACCAGTCGGCACTCTATGGGTGGCTTAGTCAATGTAACCAGTCGGCACTCCATGGGTGGTATAGTCAATGTAACCAGTCGGCACTCTATGGGTGGTTTAGTCAATGTAATCAGTCGGCACTCTATGGGTGGTTTAGTCAATGTAACCAGTCGGTACTCCATGGGTGGTTTAGTCAATGGCACGCTAGCCGCCGAAATTTTCTGGTACTCATATCAGGCTGGGTGGCTCTGTAAGCCAGGTCAATGAGAATTTAATCACCGCACCGAAGGAGATTTGAACACATGACCACCGTTTCGACAGGGGAGGGTGTCAGTTCGTCTTCTACCGGCGACCTCCATATAAAAGAGATCTTGTCAGAAAAGAGGAATATGGCCTGAATTCTATATCGAACGAGCAATCCTATATTGTTATAGATGAGTTTTAAATCAACTGGCATTGTTGTGGATGTTACTATAAAGGTGTGAAGCATTAGACCTAAAAACACTAGATGATGCCATAATAAGGTGAGGTGGCCGGCTCACTTTCTCATCAGCTTTCGTGACCAGAAAATTAGTTGGCAAAAGACAGTCTTGTCGATACTGAGGTTTGAACTGTGGAGCACAGTAATAAGCAAGGGCGATAATCAATACTACAGGTATTAATGTATTATCCTGTCGCAAAATAATATGAATATTCTACATTTTTTACAAGTACTTTGTGACCAAGGGCATCTATGGTAGACATATTAAGAGGTAGGTAGATAGGTATATAGGTAAGTATGTAGGTGGGTAGGTAGTTAGTGAAGCAAACGGATATACTATGAGTGCCACAAAGTGCCAAAATAAAGAGAGACTATAACCTACCTCCTCCATATCGCTGGTGTGAAGACACAGGCCGTAAGCTCATATATGGTAACCATTCAAGAATTTACGAGTATATACACATGTTAGACTGTCTTATCCTCAGAAGCAAATAACACCAAACAGTACAAATCAAAAACAAGTTTCTAGAACCGTACACACACACAAAAAAAGCACAAGCTCTGATTATCTGAAAATCACATGAAATGCACACGAGAGTACAAGCAATCAAAGATATATAATATAAAATATCACATACATAAAGCATATTTTTAAAATAATCATCTACATGACTATGATAATAAAATATCATAAGAATTACAAGGAATGGGGGGGGGGGGGGGGAGGGGGGGAAGACCCATAAACATGTGTCACACAAAAAAGTTGGCAGAAATGTTGAATGACTGTATACGGGGTTTAAGAAATTACTACAGATATATCAAAAATCTAGTTTTGGAAGGTTTCACAAGCTGTGATAAATGCCACAACATTTATTCAAAAAAAAAAAAAAAAAACGAATGCCACACAAAAGTTTTTTATTACTCTTTTACAGTTCTGTTTTGTAACACTGGTTTTCACACAATTGTTTCATTTATTACACGTAAGACTTTCTAGAAAATTCACACAAAACTGATATCTAAAAATGGAAGAATGAGGTCACAACAGATATTAAATAATTGGAAGTAAAGGTATTTTGACACACAATCTAAATTAAAACCGAATGCTGAACAACAATTTATAAACAACGTTTTTAATTAAGCTATAATCAGAATTGCCTTACATCTAGACATTTTAAGAAGTATAATATGTGGCGTTTATTACTATCACTATGTGATATTATGCCTTCACTGTGTGATTTTATTGCCCCTAGTCTTCGCTGTGTGGAATTCTCGTCCTCGTCTTCACTGACTGGATGTCTTGTCCTGGTCTCCACTGGGTGGATGTCTTGCCCTGGACAACGCTGGTTGAATGCCTTGTTCTGGTCTCCGATGGTTGGATGTTTTGCCCTGGTCTCCGCTGGGTGAATGTTTTGTCCTGGTCTCCGCTGGGTGAATATCTTGTCCTGGTCTCCGCTGGGTGAATGTCTTGTCCTGGTCTCCGCTGGGTGAATATCTTGTCCTGGTCTCCGCTGGGTGAATGTCTTGTCCTGGTCTCCGCTGGGTGAATATCTTGCCCTGGTCTCCGCTGGGTGAATATCTTGTCCTGGTCTCCGCTGGTTGAATGTCTTGCCCTGGTCTCCGCTGGGTGAATGTCTTGTCCTGGTCTCCGCTGGGTGAATATCTTGTCCTAGTCTCCGCTGGGTGAATGTCTTGTCCTGGTTTCCGCTGGGTGAATATCTTGTCCTAGTCTCCGCTGGGTGAATGTCTTGTTCTGGTCTCCGCTGGGTGAATATATAGTCCTGGTCTCCGCTGGGTGAATGTCTTGTCCTGGTCTCCGCCTTTTGGGACACTAAAAAACAAAAGTGATTTCTTTTGTGTGTTTCTGCTATTTCATTTGCAGTTTAAATTTGCCATCATGTCTTCAGGACATGATTTGCACGAGATGGGTTTAAAGTTAAAGTTAAATGGTGATGAGTTGTGTAATTATAACAATATCTTGGAGTTGTTCCTGGTCTCAGCTGGTGGAAAGGAAGTGAATTAGTATCACTCCCTGTATGAATACCGAGTCCGCACCGGTGAAGATAAGAGCGGCTGAAAGAGCATTAAAGCAGCAGAGACCTGACTCTGGAGAAGAGCTGGTCCAAAGGCATAGAAAGCAGACTGTTTTTGCCCCTAGCAAAGAATTAAAGGAAGGCGGAAAGAAAAGAGCAGGGCCTCAGAATGTCACGAAGACGTAAGACTTGAGTTACAACTGGGTAACAATTAAAACAATTGAGACTGACGGGAGTCTGCCATAAACAAGACGTCTAAAGGAAATCTGACGAGACTGGAGAAAGAAAAACCAGTACAAAAAGTCAATTAAAGGTTATTGTGAGAAATTTGATAACATCGGGTGACTGCATTGCAGCTCTTCACCCAAAATTTGAAAACTGTAATGGACATTACCAGGGTCCCACTTTTCTGGTAATGGGTAATAGTTATTTATATGAGGAAAGTTTGTCAGGGGAGCCTTCCTGGAAAGTCATAGAGACTATCACCAAAGACCTTCAGGAGTAAGATCGTGTAAACCATTTGTGTCTCTTGATACCTAATCAGAAAGAGTTTTCTTCCGTCTGTGAGGACATGTTACTGCTAGAGGAGGCAGGTTACAGATGAACCAATTCAGCGAAGTGTGATGAAGTGTTCTCCAAAATCCTCCGGAGTCTCCCGCTGGCACTCAATACGTGTGAATATCTGTTCCGGTTTCTATCTTCTTGGTCTCCGCTATGCTACCTGTGAATTGTCTTCTGTGTCTCTGTAGTCCGCGCAGTTATTACCAAATGGACCCTTCCTCACTGCAGCAGCTTAAAGATTCTTAGGGATAAAGATTATCAGAAATTAGAAGATCTTGTATCATCATGAGGATAAAGGTGTGACATATGACCTCTTTTCCCATCCCTCATGGTTTCTCCCCGATCACCAGCGGAGTTTGATTTCAAAGTTCAACCCTTGGTTTCTTCCGTCTGGTGCGCTTGGAATGTCTTGTCCTGGTCTACGCGTCTGGAAGGCGAATGTCATTGTGCATGAATCTCCATTGGGTGGAGTCTTGCCAACCTTGGAGTGCTTGCCTGAGTGGTCACAAAGCACAGAATGTACAAGGTTTTTTTAGATCAGATTGAGAGATCGTGGTTCGGCTTGGTAATACAGCCAAATAAACATTGTTTTGCTAGTGACAGCTATTGATACAAACTTTTGTACAGTCATCGGCTCAACTATGAAAACACCTCGATGTTCAGGAAACCCACATGTATAAATAGGCCAAATATAGAAACCATTATACTTAATTTTTTTTATTCAAGCCACCTTTGCACAATTTCTTCAATACAATGTGTATGGACTGAGAAATTACAATCATTGTAGAAGTATTGTAAGTAAAATTTCACGAACCACCAGAGTGAGATTGTGTGACAAGAACCCCGCATATTTTACATTATCTATCAGAAAACATCGTAAATAGGCCCAGATAAGGAAACAGTGTAAATATCCTTCAGAAATGGCACGTAAATGTTTCCGTGCCTAGTCAAAGGCGGTAACGGGCATTATCGTCAGATTGTAAAGGAAGAACAAAGTATTGAAGGATCTCGATGATAGTCGCACAATAAAGCACATCCCGACATCCTTATTTGATGAGTTGTCATCATAGGATTAGTAGAGAACAATCCAAGAAACACCATGGGTGAAGTTAGGTATCTGGCTAGTCCACAGAGATTGATATTTTGATAATTTGACAGTATGTTAACGCTTTTTGTCGTCAGTTTTCCATGGGGAATGAATAGAAAAAATTGAGTGGAAGCATAGATGATTACATACTTAATAAACCGGGATGAGTAATGTCGACCTCTCGCGGGTAAAAATACCATAGAACACATTCAGGTATACAGACTTGCCACACCAGCCCACATGGTTCCGGTCCTCTCGCACGTCAGCATAAAAAACCGCAATATACTACAATGCGACAATAACTTGATTTTCAGAACTACTTCCACTCGCAGAACAGAATTGAACACGACAACTGCTGGGTGTGAGCCTACAATAATGACTAGATTATGAACTCCCCCCTTATTACCATTGTACTAAGAGGGAGTTGTATCAACAAGGTTGGGTATTATATAATTGTATATTGAAAAGACAAATGTTCATTGATAGAGTACAAGAGTAATATTGGGCTACCGCATGGTCTGGATTTATTTGATGTCTAGAACAGAATAGTGATTTGGTCATCTGGATTAGCCTCAGGGTCCGACACTGTTCTGTCCATCATTCTCATGCACTGATACACAATGCGATTAGAGTAAGATACCACAATGGGTAGTAAAGAGGTGGTCACATCTAAATCAGTCTTTGGTATTGTATGCACCAAGTATAGCGTGAAAGGTTTCAGCTTCTGGCCATAATGTGAGGGGTTCGTCGTCTCAACTGGAATGACTGCATAGAGCACGTGCATATGGTGGTGAACTCCATAGTTTTGGACGGATGGGGTACGTGGATGTGCATCGGAGACTATAACGTGATTACTCCTTTGTAGAAGTTCTGCAGGCCGGTTTTGTTGTTTTTTTCCCTAACCCTTTTCCAAAGACTTCACTTGTGGGTATATTTGAAAAGCCATTGATAATGCTTCGGTTGTGCTAGCAACCTTCCTAAGAAGCCTACCATTTTTTAACATTAACACACATTTAACAATGTCAAAGTTTCTGGGCACTGATGGTGGTCTCAATGGGACAGGTCTATGGGTTATAACTGGGCCTATAAGAACAGAAAGTTGGCACAGTTGCAAGTTGGACTTCTGTCCACTCAACGCTAGTACTGGCGGTACTATGTGTTAACGGCAGGCAGCAAATGTGGTGAACCAGGTACAAGGAATGTCTCGAACACAGACGACCCTTTTTCCTCACCAACCCGACTTTAGATCTTCCAAACGATGGTAGACCACTTAGTTCTCCGTGTGGAACGACCAGGGCCATACAAGAATAGTAATAAAGGAGGCTTAATGTAGTCTTCTTACCGTTGGATATGCCCCATTAAATTTTATTATAGGGGAGTGATATAATGAGTCAAAACGTCACAGACCAACAGAATGAGGACACGTACCCGCCCATGGTAGGTGCATAACTAACTCCGATCATAAATACTTGTTGGAGGTCGGACTTCGACATGGCTGACACGATCATTGTAGCGCCGGATTCTAGACGGGACTCTTGGGATAGTCTTTGTTCGGAAGATTACAGTCCTGGTCTCCGCCAATTTGTGATAGGCCCTTCCCGGCACGTGGGGATGTGGTGGTAGAAGTCCGACTCACCCTTAACAGTCACATTAGGAAGATACCAACCCAGCACATTGCCGCTAGCCGCACACGAAATTGTTCATTCATATCCCTAATTGCGGTCCCGTGCACGCCGTTGAATTAACGTCATGGACTACCAGGACCGCGGTAAACCTATCCGAGGAACTAGCCAAGTTAGAACCCTGCCGAAAGAGTAACAATATCTATATGGGGCTTCCGGAATATCGGCGCGTGAACTAGGACTCTTTACCCCCGTAAGATGTATAAATGAAGGTTAGGAAACTGTATACCAATGTGTGTGTACTCAGTATAGGCGGTGTCGCCATGACCCGGCCGGCAGCCTAACAGGAGCCAGGACCAATGCGCGCTAGAAAACCTGAACTGGGTCTGGGGTATCGATAAAACACAATTGAAAATATCATTGTGGTGGATGGGTTCAAGTTGATCGGCTGAAACCAAGGAGCCAATTCTCCAGATCTCGGATACCCGTAGCCCAAGGTTAAGGACTTTAGATTGGTTAGTCCTGAAGACTCAGCTTCCTTATGTTTTCGGTGGTCAGTGGTGTCCGAAGTTTAGGTCGTCGGTGCACTGAAATTAGATTGCCTAAAGAATTTGATGTCTTAAGAGACTATTCTGTTATGTCCTTTAAAATAATCAACCGATGTGTTATGTAGTCTTCTTTAGAGGAACACAACGAGAAGATAGATATCTTCCCAAAATTAGTCGCAGTGTGTGTCCAGATAGGTACTGAACTAAGTTAACCTATAGAGAGACAGAACCATATAAGGTGAGTATGTCGGCTGACTGAAGGGAGAGGAGCCGCCCTCCTGGGTGTAACTGGATCTGACACATCTGGTCGTTAGGGATTTTTTCACTCCTCTGAAGGGAGGGCATCAATCAAGTACCGAGGAATTCTTGCCTTCCCATCACCCTCGGGATTGGTTTAGAAACCCTTTTGCTCCAACTGGGTGTTCGATTTTAGGATTAAACTAACTATACACCAGGTCTCCTGGGAAGCTTCTAGCCTGATCAGGAATTGTAATAGATTATACAGGGATAAAATCCCCCTTGAGGTGAGAACAAGATGACACAAATCACATCCGTTCCCCTTCGTCCTCCGTCCCTAAGTTAAGTTCAGAGATCAAGTGTTAGTGGGAAACGGGTGTTCAGATCTGGAGCCTACTCTTGTGTGCACCAGTCACTGAACCTTGAGTGCGACTGAACTAGTATTTCCTTCCCTGCACGATTTGACCTCCAACAAGTTGACTCAACCTCTCGGCGATATCCCCCTGCCTATCAAGACTTGGTGTTCGTTACGGCAAACCACTAAATAACCTAAAGATGTAGCAGAAAGCGAACACAGGCTCAGCAAAAGCCGAAGGACCATATTAGCTAGAAAAGTTGTGGTGCCCTACACCAAGAGGGAGGCAAATTCTAACTCTTAAGACACTCCGCACAAGTTATCTAACTACTTGTAATCGGACACCATGTATTGAACCCACCACGCATCACGAAACATTGTCCTACAGTATAGGCCTAGCAACACGACATCGCAAGTGAGGAGTTTAAGTTTTAAACACTCTTGCCTGGGTTTCGGAATATCCGAGTCTCGTATTCAAGAATGACATATCGATCAACTTCTGACCTTATGTTCCACAACGCCTTCGCCACACGTTCCCGTTTTGGTGTCGACTACAGAGCTAGAACGGTCTAAGGCCGCCCAGGACGCTGAACTCGGACTACTAACACTATTGGGCCTGATTGCCGAGAATGTATTTATATAACTATTTGTAGCGGGCAAAACACGCATTCCCGACTTGTCACAATTGTAGGTAAACGAAAAAAACAGGGCCTACAATCCATCGTGTTCAAACCCGGCCTGCAGGGGTTAATTTAAAAAACGGCCCACAACAGTTTCACACTGATCTGACTGAACCTCTGGTGACAGCACGACAGGGTCGGGGGACAGGTGTGTCGAACAGCTTCGAGTCATTAAGCGGTCACGGGTGCTGAAAAGCGGATCCCCCCTCCAAGGTAGCGACACATCATTATTATCTAAAATTAAGGTTTCACTGTACCTTACGACAATAACTGTGTATTCATGAATGAGGAGCTCCCGTTTCCCAACACTAGGACGATGTTCTGTCTTTGAGTTTTTCTTTGATTAATACCAGCTAACCGTAACACTGGCTTCTCCACGTCTTCTGTTTCCCATTGTTTAACTGATTTAGTGTGTTAAAACACAGTCGTCTCAAACACAACGGTCTTTGCTTTCACTATCGGATTTTTGTTTTTTTCTCGGATTCACAGATTCATGAGCCTTCTAACTTATGTGTAGTTCCCTCAATGTGATGCGGTTCTTTGTGCGCATGCTATTTTATGTTTAGCGTTATTATGGTTTGGGTTGAGCTTTCTGTCATAGCCGAAAAGTTTTTCTTGGATTGAATGGTCAAGGTGCCATACAAACGCCTTCAGTTTCTTTTGTACTTGTCTTTTTATGTTATTTGTTTTTCTTTTTTTCTTTGTTGTTGTTTTATTATTTCTTTTTTGGTTGTAAGTATTTTTTTGTTTGTTGGGTATACATTGTATATTATGATTTCGGTCTGTTATCCCTTTTCGACTAAGATCCGGCAGTTTCTACTTGTATTGGTATTCTGAAAAGTTGTGTTTCTTGTTTTATTTTTTGGGTCTGTTTTTTGTGCTGAATTTGGGATTTTTTTTTTTTTTTATTTGTTTTGGTTTCTGTAGTTCTTCTGCTTCAGGTTTTTGGTGAATGTCTCATTGAGCCGTTGCCGTGATTGTCTATGCTAGGGCTGCCTCCCTCTTAAGAGGATCTCTGTTTATGACCGCCTGTCGATTCCTGTCTCTAAGTTCTTGGATTAGTACACGTCTCCCTTAGTCCATAAACTGCTATGCCTTGCTTGTCTTAGCTGCCTCGGATTTGTGTTGGCTTGTCATTCTGGCTCCTTGAGACAGAAAGGTACTTAAAGCTCCCAACAGTCTTCTCTCCTCGGGGGGAAATCGTTAATTTCCACCGTAATAGTTGTTTTGTTGATTATTGGGCTGAATTGCATGTCATGTAATTCAACCAAATCGCTATCTAATTGCGTACTGCTTTTCTTTTGAGCTTTGTTACGGGGATCCTATGGTGGCCATACTCCCATTCTTTGTGTTTTCTTGATTGTGTTCTGCTTCGCCGGTACCCTCATATTGAGGTTTGACAAACCTCTTAACTCCCATTACTGTTTTTTCTTTATTGGGCAGTTTTTTGTTTGAGTATCTACTTGTGATTCAGCTTCCGTTCTTCATTATTCCAAGTGGAGTCGACGTTAAACCGTTCGCGTGGCCCGTTGGAGCATACGTTTACACGGCGTGACGTAATTTGCCATCCGACCTATGTTTTGATGTTACGCTGTAACGTGTGGTGGCTTTTTAATTACTCGACGGATATTTCTTTCCTTCTTTCCCTTTGGCTTTTTTTTCGTTGTTTCTTGGTCTTGTGCTTTTTTGGCTACAGGTCTCTTACCGTTACCGCGTTATGTCTCCCTTACATGGAAATTTGGTCTTCTGGTGTGATTCGGTACTTTTTTTTGTCTCTCTTTTTGTTTTTTGGTATTTCTGTCCTCTGTGTTCTAGGGACCGTTGGGTTGTATAGTCTTGTCCAGCAGAACTTCGGGGGGGATCTCGTGTGGTTTCCCTGGCCATCTCTTTTGATTTTATAGCTCGTTGTTTTCTTGGTTCGGTCCCAGTCTTGAGTCGATTCGATCGGGTTGTATTGTCCAGGGTATATCTCGCTGCCTGCCTATGTGTGCCGACGTTTATCCTTCTTACAGTTCACTTGTCTCGAATACCTTGGTTCGGTACTAGTGACTGACTCTTCGCCGACAGGTTGCTTTTACTTAGAGACAGATGAGATTTTTTCTGTCACCGGACCTCTTGTTTCGCTGTTTCTTGCGCAGGAGTATTTTGTCATGAAATATTCGCAATAATCTTTTCCCTACTTGATTTTCCGGTCTGTTCGTAGGTTGGTTCTATGGACACAGCCTTAGCCTTTTCTATTGACCACTTTTTGGTGATAAAGGTCCTGTGCCATCGTACCATCGAGCTATATTGGTCCTGTCTTGGACCCTCACTCAAAAATACTCTATTATTTCCCCACCGTTAAGACCTAATCTAGCTTAGTTTCCGATTCTTTTTTTGTCCGTTGGTTGTTAGCCTTTTTTGGCACCCTTTTTCCTTTTTTTTCTTTTTCTTCATTTGGGCATATGACTTGTTTTGTTTACTAACTGTGTTTTTTTTTTCTCGTACACGCCAGTCATTCTGGTGGACCATGTATAATAATGACTCACGGAGGAAATTCACTACGTGTTTCCTATAACTTGTTGCATGCGTGCGTCTCTTTCTGTACTATGCCAATTATGCCTTCTCCGGATTTTATGTTTTTTTTGTGTGTTTATACCCTGATTTATGGTTTCTTTTTTGCTTTTTTCGTTTCTTCTTTTCTTTTTTTTGTTGCTTCTCTTTTTTCGTTTTGTGTGTTTCCCTTTCTTCTAATGTGAATAGGATATAGTTGGGATTTGGCACGGTGCTAGTCCTGTGTGACTGGGTACCCACCAAACTGCCTTTCCGTGCAGTTCATCTCCCATTTCCGGTGCTGTTTCTCTCCTGGTTTGTGTTTTAGAGAGTCCGTGGATTTTCTTCAGATTATAAATTTTTGGGTTCCCCGTTGCCTCCTGTGTCATGCGTTTTATTGTTGTGTCACGCATTTCTTTTTCTGCATTGCTTCAGTGGTAGCTTCACTTTTGGGTTGTCGATTTTCCGTTAAGTGGTTCGCACTCGTCGTTTTCGTCTTGGTTTGTTTTTCATGTTTAGGCTTGTAGTCGCAAACCTTCTCCCTTTAGCTGGGTTTTCGAGCTGGTGCTTGGGTTTTTGCCTCGTTCTTTTTCCCCGTTTTTTGTGTTTTTTGGGCCGCATTGGTATGTATGTCGCCTTTGAGGTGTTTGAGTGGCTCCTTTGCGTCTGGCATCCCTCTGTTTGAGGATAATATCTATATTTTTACCCCCTTTGAGAGTCACTGTATTTTCTGTTGTCTTCGATATAGTTTGTGACGGATACGAGTGAGATGATGCTCTTCTGTTCTGACAGTGTGTTCTCTTTCCTTTTGTGTGGATGTCTTGTCCCTATTTTTGGCTGAGTTTTATATTTCGACCTTTGCTCTTTTTGAATTGTCTTATCGTGTTATTGCGATTTTCTTTCTTTTTTTTTGGTTAACGTTCTTGATGGCTCACTCGCAACTCTTCATAGCCGGCATTTCTGTTTTATGTGTTAGCCCTTGATCTTCCGATGATTTCGCCCATTGTTGAGTTTGGTATTGGTCTCACTCTTAGACTTGTGCTTTTCTGTTCTTTCCTCTTTTTTGTTATGCTTTTCTTCTGTTTATCCTGTTGCATATCTTTATTATATGACGGCACTGTTCTCACTTCCTCCGTCTTTGTAGTGCTCAGGTTTTGTTCATTTCTAGATGGATCGATTGCTTCAAGTGACCCTTTTGTCATCCTGATTTATGTGCCCTCTTGATTTTAATTTTTTTTTTGATTTGTTTTATGTGCTTCCATCTTACTCTTGGATCCATTCGGATACTTCTATGCAGGGTTTGGCCCTCTCTTGATCCAGAGTTCCATCTCCTAGTTTCTCTGACCTTTGTCGATGACCTGTT
Source organism: Cepaea nemoralis (assembly GCA_014155875.1). Lineage (NCBI taxonomy): Eukaryota > Metazoa > Mollusca > Gastropoda > Stylommatophora > Helicidae > Cepaea > Cepaea nemoralis. The sequence goes on from JACEFZ010027669.1 coordinate 225,719, forward strand.
TTCTTTGTGGCTTGAAGCTAGCCCCTTTTGGAGCCCTACTACGGCAAGGCCGCAAAGTTGTGAGTCCTCTTAGCCTTTTTGTCTATTTTCGTTCGATCGCTATGTCCCTTTGTATTTGTTGCAGATGTGTCGTTTTCTCGTTTTGTGTTGACTTTTGGCAAATCGTTGAACACCAGTCTGTCTCACTCCATTCTTTCTCGTTTTGTACTGTGTTGATGTTATTTGTTGTTGTATGAGGTTTTATTGTGGCTTTCAGGCTCCCATCTTCGATTTGTTCTCGTGACTCTTGGTAGCGTGCATTGTTACTAGGGTGATTTCTCACTATAAGTGTTGTTTCTACATTGTCCTTGGAGCCCTTCTTTTATTTTTGTTTTATGTTTACTTTATTCTTTTTTTCTTTTGTTTTGTTCCTTTTGTTTATGAGAGTCTGTTTTTTCACAGGTGGTTCTTTCTGTCACAGGCTCTGTGATCTCTGTACTTTTATGTTTCTTTTATCCCTGAGAGTTGGTGTTTTGTGTTTTGAGGGAATGTGTGATTTTTTCCCCACTTTCAACTATGCACATCTTCTTTCGTACGATAAATTATCGGTTGTGTCGGGGCCTGCATTAGTTTGGGGCTCTTACTACCTGCTAATTTTCTTTCCGCCTTCTGTTTCTTTTTTATTTTACCTTTGCTTTTTGTTGTGCTGACCTGAAATGTGGCACTGTTTCATAATGTAACTTTCCTTTTTGGATAGCTTGGTTTTTCTTTTCGTATGCAATTGCCTTCCGTCATCTTGGTCGATCAGTTATAATCAGGTCTTTTTTTCTTGACGTACGTTCGGATTTATCAGTGTTGGTTCTGATTTATAACTTTTTTTTTTTTAATTGTGTCTTTGCTACTCTTTTGCTTGTTTTTTAAGGTTTCGGTGTTTGTACGAGAATCTGAGATTTGTATAGTACATACTTCATTTATGGAGTTGAGGAAAGATTTGTTTGTTTTGTTTGAGACTTGCGGGTCGTTTTTCAGAGCCAGGATCTATTTCCATCAATGAGATACGCTTCGGCTCTTTTTGTTCTTTTGGTATTTTTTTTTTTTTGTTCTTGTTTCCCAGGGGTTTTTTTTTTTTGTTTCTATTTGTGTGTAATGCAGCATACTTAATAACTCAACAGTCACTCGGCTCTCGGTTAGTTCGGTTGCACTTAAATACGTCGTTCTTGATAACCTTCTTTTTTTCTTTGCTGGTTAAATTTTGGTGTGCATTGTTTTGCGACGTCATCTCGAACCGTTTCAATCTAGTCCGCTGCCTTCAGTTCTTTGGTTGATTATGATGTTATTTATTATTCTCCTGGTTGACCCTTGTACCTTTTTTTGTTTTGTTTTTATTTTGTTTGTGGGCTAAATATTTGTTAATATAATATGGCTATTCATTATTAATTATAATATACTCAGTCACCCTTGGGTTAAACGCTTGAGTTAGACCTTCTTGTACGCGGTGTTTTTTGTTTTTTTTCCCTGTCGCATAACCTCGTCCCTCTGGTGTACCTTGTTTCTAGGATCACCACCCTTGTCTCTGATTCTTGTTAGGACCATGGCACGACCGACTATAGCCTGCCTGGTTTAATCATAGAATTTTGTGTCTCATAGAAATACTCGAGGAACACTATAATCATTACATTTATTTTAACCTCCGCCTTTCTTCAACTTCTCTTCGATCTTAACCTAATGGATAAAACTTTACAGTATTTTTATTGCAGTTTTATCATGGTCAGGAAGGTCTGTGAAATCGAGATTTTCATGGTTTCAGATGCATTAAACCCAAGTAGTTGCGACATTCCTTCTCAATAGGTTATCGTGTGTGTTATCCCCTATAGGGATGTTGTTGATCGACCCTTCCTACTGCTTCTACTCTGCGGAGTCTTCTTTTACGTTGATTTGTTTTGCCTTCCTGATGTATTCTTTTTTTTATTATTTGTTTTATTTGTTTAATTCAGTTAGTTTGATGCTCCGATCTTCGTTTACTCCCGCATTACGGTTTATTCATGCTCTCGCTTTTGTTGAGCATCTTTTTGTTTTCCTGGCTCTTTTTTTCTTTGGTGTTCCAATTATTTGTTCTTGTCGGGCTGTGTTTTGTTCGCATTTTTTGCACTGGTAACTTACGATTTCATACTTCATTTTTTTTGAAGGCTTCTTTCTATCCTTTCGTATCCTCTCACTTTTTTGCTGGTTGTCTTTTTCTTTCTCTTACTTTATTTTTCTTCACTGGACTGCATTCTTTGTAGTCCTCTCTCAATTTCACCTTGGATGTGGACTACATCCGGTTAGTGTTACGAATGTGACGTTAGGTGTAGCCCATGTCCTTCGCCCGGGTCCACATTACGGCACCAACGCTACTTTTCTTGCTCTTAATATTAATGAGCTTGGTCGTTTTCATGTGGATTTGTCACATTACTCAATCCGTTAATTTCTGCCGAATGTCATACTTTGTTTTGTTTAAGTATCGTTTTTTCGTTGTATTATCGATGTGACTGAGGTAGTTAATTAACCGTTTCCACTTATTTTATGATTGGATGATGCTAATCCTTACATCCAATTAAAGTCTAACATATTTATTATAGAAGTTCTTTATATTTCTGGTTTCCTTCGGGATTTATTTGAATTTTTATTTCCACACCAACTTTGACGATTTATTGATGCTACGTTTAATTAATGCACGTGTCACACCGTACAACACCACCTTACATCCGTTCTAAATCTTGTTGGCTTTTTTAAGTCTTTCCTTTGTAAGCACAGAGTAATAGATAACTAGGGAATCCATAAGACCTTATGTTAGACTGCTAATAGAGTTTATCGTACTTTGTAGGATATGAATACATTCGTATACATTTGTCACCTTAACACCGATACATCCACAACACAAGTTAGTTGTTCTTTCTGAATGATTCTATATCCCGTTGGAGCATCGGTTGGCCTCCAATCCTACAATTATTGTCTGGTAGTTTTTACATCTCCTTCCTAATATTGGGGCACGTCTGCCCAAGTTCACCCTAGGTATTTCATTGAGGGAAGATACTTTATACATTCGTTAATTTAACGGGATATGTGTGCACATGTAGCATTGGTTTTCGGAAAATTATCCCCCCAATAGAAATCTCAGTCTACAGGACCCACACTCAGCACCTTAGTTATTGATGTGATGTGATGTTCCTTTTGTCTCTTCTCACATGTATCCCAACCGTTACACTAGTGACTAGTTGTATAATACTTGTTTTATTTTACACTACTTCAATCCAGAACATTCGATGACAACGTGTAATTTACTGGTGACATACTTACGAGATAATAGTTATATGACTTAGATGATTAGTAATGGTATTTCTATAATTGAGGAGTTTTATTTTTTTTAATTCAACAAGTCGGGGAATGTTCCATTGATTTGTTTTGACGCATATTTGGTCGCTAACCGCCAATATTTTTATTGTAGCTTTTACTTTTGAAATTATAGATAGAATATTGGTGCTATATTCTCTGGATTCTTAGCTATATATTTTCAAAGGTAGCATGCCCGTTTTTTTGTTTGCATTTATTTGTTTTTTTTTTTAGACATTCATTAGGGTATGTTTGTTTTCTTGATAATTATATCGTAGTTTTTTTTTTAGTTTATACTGTAAAATTTCTTCATTAATACGTAGTCTCACCAATTCATTCAGCTGTACACTCGTGGTAAGAGACCCCGAAGGTAAACTAGCGAAGGTTCACTCACTCGGACATCACGTTAGGTGGAATATACTGATGTTGTATTCGTCTAATTTGTACTTTACTGCCAGTGTACCGCTTTGTATAATTTGTGGGGTTGTTAGTCTCAAATCCTGGGATTCTATGCTTACGTTTAAGCAACGGTTTTTCAATTCTTATCTCGGCCTCGTAGTGAGTTACGGTTCAAGTCCAGTTTGTCTTCTCGTTTGTAGGTTAGCCCTGTTTTTGTCTGTAGTTCGTTAGATTGTTTCTCTTGTATGGCACCTTAATCACCCTTTGTAGAAAGTGTTCGTTTCTTGCCAGGCTCTGTGACCTGCAAGCTTCACTGATGTTTTTGGTTCTTCAACGGCTTTGCTTTGTGTTTTTAGGGAACGTTAACTTTTTGGCACTGCTCTGTCATCGATTTATCTTGGTTTTTTTTCATTATCTTCGTGCCTTTGTGCTATGATCACTAATCCCTCTCTCCTTAAGAACGCCACCTATGTAACATTTTACAACATCTTTTACACTGTTAAATCAATATGTCATTTTTTTTCTTGGGTCTCGGCACTTGATTTTTGTTCTGTTGGTTCTCCTAATGTGGGATCAGTGTATGTGGTTTATCAACTGGTGGTTCCGTATAAGCATTCAGAAATTGTTTTGTTGTTGTCCCCACAGTTCAAGGTGGAGCTTCTGTTCACTTCTATAATTGTCACTCAATTATGCTTTTAGTACTATGGGTTTTTTGTTTGTGTTGTTTTTTTGCGCTATCTATTTTTTGTATGTCTTCATGGTAAGGGAATGTAACAATTGTTGTCCACTTATCTTCCACATTGGTTTAGAACTGTTTCCGAACACCCGGCCATCGATTGAAATTAAAGGGTTGATTATGTAGTTTCTTCTACTTACGCCGTCTAGGTTTTTCGTCATGAGTGGTTCTGTTATACATGTTGCAAATCTTTCACATGTTAACAAAATTCTTTGTTTCTGTTTTATGCTGGGTTGATTGTGGTACAAAAGGACTTATCTCGCTCTCTTCGTGTATTGTAGCCAATTCTTAATACTTCTTTTTGGTATGGTTTGTCCCATTAGATTCTGAAGTATTGCAATATATTGACAGGTTTTTTAGACTGGGGATTTATGGACTGCTCTATCGGGCGCAGTGATCTTCCTCGGCATATTCGTTGTTGGTGGGTTTGTGTTCTTTTTTTTTTTTTCTTGTTGGTTTAGGTGTTGGTTTTTATGAGAAAGCTCTCACTTTCATCTTGTTCGTTCTCCGTTGCATAGTGTATAACCAGCCTTATTTAGTTCCCCTTCACAGCATAGTCCTTATCATTTCCATGATTCTTTTTTTTTTTATCTGGATATTGTAGTTTTTGTATTTTCTTTTGTGAGTTTCCAAGTCTTAGTCCGTTAAAGTTCCTGTATCTTACTAGAACAAAAGTAGGTACGACACACCGTGTCCCAGCTAATGATTCTTAATGCTACCTTTATTGTGTGACTCTTATGTCGTTAGTTTGACTTTGTTGAATTATTACCTGGGCTGAACAGTCAAGATTCTATGATTTTTGTCTTGATTTTTTCTTCTACCTCCCTATGATTGGTTTACACTTTTTCTTGTTTATCCTTAGAGTGCTTGTTTTGTGGTAATTCTCAGTATTCTTTATTAGCGGTTTTTGCGTGTTTTGTTTTTTTGTCGTTCCAATGACCATCCCGTCGCTGCTTTTTTATTTTGTCGTGCTATGCTTTTCCTCACATGGACCATGGGATTATCCCCCGTAGTCATTCAAACTGTAAACTTTGGTTGTTGTCTGTTTTTTTGCGTTCCTTAACAGAGTGCTTGGCTGAATACCTGTTTCCTTTCCGCTCTAGAACTCTGGTCTGCCCCTAAGGCCTTCTAGGTGTTGTTCCTGTTTTTTTGGTGTATCTTGTCTCATTCAGTTCGGGGGTTGTCGGCTTTGAAGATGTCTTTCTGTCCTTAAAATAGATCTCTTTCGTCTGTAATGGACTTATCTTATGTATACCAGTTGTTTTGTTAGTTTAGGTCTTGAACACGTGTTTAATTTTCTTCTTAATGAGATCCAGCATTCAATGGTCTCTCTTGTAAGGAGAGCCTTGCTTCTTGTTTTTTATTCGTGACCTATCGACTAATTCTTCCTTTCCTGAACCTCGGAGGATTTTGTTTTTTTCATTGGATTAGCCCCCTCTCCTCCTGTTTTTCTGTATTTTTTGTATTGTTTATGGTATTTTTTTATGCTACTCGTTTATTTCTTGCATACACCAGGTTTTGTCTGGCCAATGTCTTTGTCTTTTTTTTTGTAATTGCTCATTTTTATAAAGTACACATATTTGTAGCTTTTTAGCCTGATTCCGAGGAATTTATTGTAATAGTACGTTTATTAAAGTTTAGGGTATAAGTTCCCCCTTGTGTGTGACTATTTTTGGTTTATTTGGCAACCAATCTTCTCTTGTTTCCTTCTTTCCTCCCTCTTCTAGCTTTCTTGGAGTTTTTTTTGTATTTCACGTTAAGTTGTTTTTTACATGTGAGCGATTTGGTATTGACGATTTGTTTCCGCTTGTGCTTGCTGGTGTATACCTATGTCTGTACTTGATAAGTCTTTATTTAAAAATAATTTTTTAATTTTGGCCCCTTGTAGTTTTTTCTCCTATTTTATTTTTTCTTTTTTGTTATGTCTGTTTTGTTGGACAACCTTCTCTCCTGTTGTGTTGTGTTTTTTTCGTGGTGAACCATACCAATGGCTTGTTCCTGTTTTTTTTATCATATGATTTGTGTTTGTGCTTGTCTACGGACCATTACCCAATTATATTTAACCCTTATGAATTGTTATTGTATTAGCAGTATTTTTTACAGTTTCACTCAGTCTAGTAAGCCATATCTGTTAATATGACTATAAGATTGGGTTCGTTCCTTAACTACTCAGTTTCAAGTATCTGTGCTATTAACGTTAGAATAGTGCCCTTCGATGTTCACAATGAGATTTTCATACCATTCTTTTGAATTTATTGTATCTCCTTTTTCGACTATTTGTTCTCTTTTGACGCGTGTGGATCTCATCCGCTATATTTGGGGTTATTAGTTCTGGTGTTTGGCGGTTTTCCTGGAGTTGCCTATTGATTTTACTCTCTACTTAGACTTCTTTTGTGTTTAGTAATGATTGTCTTACGTAAAATACGCACACGTCGCCTACTACGACTGTGTATCTCGTTTTTTGTTGTCGATTTCTTCGTGATGTGTAGATCAGATAGATAGTAAAAACATAAAGTGTGCTTATAACTTCTTTTTTTCCCCCGTTCTCTCTTAGTGATTTATTTTGTTTCCTTAGTCAATTCACGATTTTCATTTTTTTTTAGTTGAACTCATCTAGTGGTAATTATTTGAGTCCTTTTCTATCTGTTCCCCTACACCTGCGCAATGTTGAAAGTCTATCCGGATTTGTCCATTCCACTTGCTCGTACTAAACATTTAGATTGGGGATCATGCCTGTAATTACTCTTTTTCTTGTCCACCAACTTCACTGTTACATACCATCAGTATAATAATCTCTATTTCTAGATAAATTTATATGTATCCTTTGTTTTTTGCTATTCTTGTTTCATTTCTCGAATGAATGTTTATATATACGGTGTTTTTACAATATATACGTCGTTAGCGCTTGGCAGATTAGTACGATACAACAAGCTATAGTGTGGTTTTGTAAAACTTTGTTTTTATTTATAGTTGTCTCTTTTGTGATTCTATTCATTCTACCAATTATACTGAGATGTGATGAGTATGAACATTAATGTTGAGTTCCCCCCTGATAATTTTATTTTACGTCTCTTGCGACTGAGTTACATATTTAAGTTATAACATCATAACAATGCCCATTCATCGAGATTTTCTTCATGATTGGTTTTCACGAATTTGTCATTCTGAGGGGTAGACTAGAATCTAGATGTTAGTGTTATACGTCTACCTGTGTCCTATGTCAACAAAGATATATGGTTAGAACCTCAGCTGTGGATTTATCACCTCTACAATATACATTTTCATGAATGTCTTCATGTTCTACCTATAAAAGTTTTGTTAGCTCTTGTCTCGTCTACTCTCTTTCTCTCGTAAATTTACATTAACTCGTACGTTGACTCTTCATTAATAATACAGGGGCAGTTGTTCTCATTTCTGCCGTGGTTTAATTCCCGACTAATTGGGGTTCGTTGTGTTTGCTTCCTGATGTATTAGGGGGTGGCTGCTGGGGTGTTTGAAGAATAAAATCTTTTTCCGGGTATATTGGATTTTTCCAACAGAGCACAAGGGTTTCCGGTTGATTGTTTTTGACATAAATTTTGTTTGTTTGGTTCTGTTCTACACTTCCTATTCTGCACGTGGACATTTTTATTACTTCGTAATCTTACAACTGGCCGGTATTCTCTGGCGTACTTGGGGTTTACACATCTTTCTATGTATATCCCGTTTTATCACAGACATAGAGTTAGCCCCTCAGTAGCGGACGCAGTTTTTTCGAGCAGAACCCGGCGGTAGCGTGTGTTTTCGTCCCTCTCTGTGACTTGTCTTCGGGATAATAATGCTGACTGAAGGACCTCCGGTTTTGTTCTCTTCGATCTCACGAATTTTGCGTGTAGTAACTGGCATAACTTATGTTTCCTGAGGTTTAATTCTTTCAAAGAAATCGAACAGCTACACAGCTCGCTGGATAGAAGTATGCTGTCTGTTAGACAGTCGATGTCCGTATATATTAAGGAATATTGGCCTGATTACTTTATATAAAAAAAAAATATAGACATCCTTGTACAACACTCCCATTTAGTGCACGGTCATTTGGTTATCAGCTCATGTAGTCTTCGTAGATTTCTTAATGGAAAATATTTTACTGCATGCTGGACATTTTTTCATTTGTGAGTTCTGTGTATTCTAATATGGATGTGATGCAGACACGGAACTCTTGCGCTATTCGGACTCGCCTGTAAAAGGATATAGTTTTTGTCAGTCTGAGTTGGGACACACGTCATTTGTTGTGTATTCTTTATATGCCCTATCACAAAATAATTGCCCCTCTCGAATATCCGAGGTAGAAAGTATGACTCGTTTTGCACTACCATATGGTCGTACGACAAACTTATGGGATTGATAATCGTAAATGTTCCATCATCCCAGAGAAAACTACGTTATGACAGTATTGATTGTATGTTACCGCCCTCGTGACATCGTGTCCAATCCGTCATGACCTCTAGACTATTTTTCTGAGTACATCATGCCACTGGATGCAGATTGGTACTAGACTCTACTTCAGTATTCTTCTCTGTACTGTCCCTCTAGCTTTTTTCTCTGACTCATTTTCATAATAATTTCTACACTTGTCATGGTAGGCGTTCGTTGCCATTTTTTTTATCATACGTCTCCTCTTTTGAGTTTGTGTCATTCGTTGTGTGTCATATAAAAAGCTATTGAAGGTAGTCAACCAGACTAGTGACGAGAAGAACTAAAACACTAGAGGGCACTTGCAAGACACTTCTTACTTTTTCGTGTATTCCACTTTCAGTTGCGTTCGCCTGTTGAAATATTTATGTCCATCTATAAACTGGCATATGCTCTGTATCCTTATTTGTTTAATGAAACACGGAGCAACTGTTCTTTATTACAGTTCACACAGCTGGTCCATTAGAGTTTTGATCTGTTTGCCACTGTCGTACTCTCTATAGGTAGATGCTAAGCAATTATTTTTTCACACACTTTGTTTTTAAATCTTAGCGTTGTAGTACATGTTATATTATTGTTATAGAGAGGCCAACGGATCGGATCAGCTGTCTTATTCTCAGGTCCTCCCTGTGC
>JACEFZ010027670.1:0-42500 GCA_014155875.1 Cepaea nemoralis
AATATTACAACTTCACGTGAAGTACAACTTCACATGAAGTATCGCACAGAACTGATAAAACAAATACAACTTCACATGAAGTATAGCACAGAACTGATAAAACAAATACAACTTCACATGAAGTATAGGATAGAACTGATAAAACAAATACAACTTCACATGAAGTATTGTACAGAACTGATAAAACAAATATAACAACTTCACATGAAGTATAACACAGAATTGATAAACCAAATACAACTTCACATGAAGTATAACACAAAAATTGATAAAAACAAATATAACAACTTCCATGAAGTATTGTACAGAATTGATAAAACAAATATAACAATTGATAAAACAAATATAACAACTTCACATGAAGCATGGCACAGAACTGACAAACAAAATATGTGAGGCACAGTTTTGGTAAAACAATGTGTTTATAATAGGCTCACTTTGGCTAACATAATACATGGAAATAACAAATCTGGGGAAGCCCTGAGACTACTGAAATAATTGTAGAAATAGATTTGCAGGTATTGATCCTCACTCACAGAAGCCATAGGAAAGAGGCAGAATATATTTAAATGTTTCTGTTTTCTATTGTATCCTATAATTCCACTCCACATGGCTAAGTATGAGGCAGAATACTGTTTCTGTTTTCTATTGTGTCCTTAAGTAGAGGTCAGAATAACCAGTTGGATAACAGCTCTCGCTCTTAAACTTCCAGTGCACTGTTGCTGAGGTAGTGGGTTCAACTCTTACACCAGTCAGTTGGACTAAAACGTTGGCTTCTCATCCCTTGACTTGGGGGATGTAAAATTACAAGTACCTCAGAAGTTGAAGTGGGTTCGCCTGATGGCGAGTGATACTGATAATAATGAAAGCTAATTCACATGCACAATCAGTCCAGTGCATTCCTCAGTAGTGGCAACTAGATGCCCACAAATTTGCACAGTTGTGACATGCCCATATATGTGCATAGTTGTAACAGATGCCAATATATGTGCATAGTTGTGACAGATGCCCATATATGTCATAATAGTGACAGATGCCAATATATGTGCATAGTTGTGACAGATGCCAATATATGTGCATAGTAGTGACAGATGCCAATATATGTGCATGGTTCTGACAGATGCCAATATTTGTGCATGGTTGTGACAGATGCCAATATATGTGCATGGTTGTGACAGATGCCAATATATGTGCATAGTTTTGACAAATCCCAATATATGTGCATAGTTATAACATACATCATTATATGTGTATAGCAGCGACAGATGCCCACATGTGTGTGTATAGCAGCGACATATGCCCATATATGTGCATAGTAGTGACATATGCCAACAAATTAGTAGTGAAGACAAAGTCTATGCTTGCGTTTATTCTGTCTGTCATGCCACATCTGAGGCAAAGAACTGTGACCTGATCCTACCGGCCACTAGCACCAGACTTAGAATATTTAGTTCCTACGCTAAATGAGCACTGCTGCACGAATCAGAAACATGCACAACAATTAAAACAATTACTCAAAAACTACAAACATTCATTAAATGGTTGCAGTTTGTAAATATGATAGACGATAGACCTGGCTAATCAAGGCACCTTTTTTTTTTAAAAGGATGTCTAGTTGGTCATGTGTCAAAGTACACTTGTTCCTGTGAGGCACAGTCATCATTTGGAGGTGACAGGTTCAAATCCTGCCGGTAACGTTAGCTTTCAATTTTTATGTTTTCTAGTGTGTGCTCTAGTCTCTACACTAATTCTATGAGCCCCAAACAATACATGTGTGTCTTGGTGGTCACAAAGGGTTCCACAATTGATATTAATGGGTTGTGCAGACTATAGTATGTTCCGATTTGAATGCCTTCATTCACGATCAATTATTTTGAAAACTGTCTGTTGCATCGTTATGAAATTTTTCCAGCCGTCTTATATTTACCCCCACCCAAGGAATATGTCTTTGATAGGTCCAAAAGCAACTTAAATCATCAAAAGAGGCGACATTCCTTTGATGTTTTGCTGAATAACTAGCGATTTCCCCGCTAACAAGTTTGTTTACAGTAAATTTGGGGACCTGCCAATTCAGATGACACACAAAGGCGTATCCAAATTCGTATGGGAGTGGGTGCAATGAAAGAAGTAGCTTACAGGGTCGGCTGCATTGCACTGGGTTTTTATCCCATATGGCTCAGTTTCTTTCTGCAGCGCGGAAAGCGTCGCACAAAGCACGGACTCCATAGCTTCAGCGACGACCCTCAGGAGTCCGAAAAAATGCACTCGTGAAATGAAGGGCGCGGCCCGGAATCGAACATACAACCTTCGGAGCCCAAGTCAGACGGCTTGACCACTTCACCACGGAGAATCCCGAGAGGGGTGCAATGTGTAATATTAGTAAAGACAGAGAATTTACAGAGGCAAGGGGTAAATAATTTTTGAAAATTAACAGGAAAGTAGAAGGACTATATTTTTTAAACCTTATTTTTCATTTCCTTTTTTGTTTCTTCAGCTGATGCTGATTCTGAAAGTTTAGGGCCTGCAATTCGTCTGAATATTTGGAGCAAAATATCCCAGTGATGTGACGTAGATTAAGGTCTGCGTTTTCTGCTCAGCCCTTTAATCTGTGGGGACGATTCCAGTGTTGATGATTGCTCTCGGGGCATAAAATTCAATCCATCCTTTCTCCAATAGTCCCCCTTCCCCTTTCAACACATGGTCCTCACATTTTTTTTCCAGTAAAATTTTATCAATATTTAATAGCGCGGACAGACAGACAGACAGACAGAAAGGTAGGTAAAGGTAGGGAGGAGGAGAAAGGTAGTGGGGGGTTTTGGGGGTAAGGGTTTTGGTGGGGGAGGGCAGGAAGATAGATAGATAGGTAGGTAGGTGGTAGGTTAGATAGAGATAGATAATAGATAGATAGTAGATAGATAGATAGATTTGATGATAGATAGATAGATAGTAGATGGGTAGAAAAGGGTAAATAGATAGATAGATAGATAGATAGATAGATAAATAGTAGATAGAAAAGATAGATAGATAGATAGATAGATAGATAGATAGATAGATAGATAGATAGATAGATAGATAGATAGATAGATAGATAGATAGATAGATAGATAGATAAAAGATAATAGATAGATAGATGATAGATAGATAGATAGATAGATAGATAGATAGAAGATAGATAGATAGATAGATAGATAGATAGATGATAGATAGATAGATAGATAGATAGATAATGATAGGGTAGATAGATAGATGGGGAAAAAGGGGGTAGTAGTTTTTTTAATAATAGTTTTTGAAAGAAATTTTGAATTGAAAAAAATTTTAATTAGTTTTTTGAAAAGAAAGAAATAATTTTTTTAAAAGAAGGGGGGGTTTTTCCCCCCCAAAGGAAAAAATTTTTGGGGGAAGCGGGAGCGGTAAAATTTTTATACCGCATATAAACAAACATTAAAACTGCTGTACAATCTCCAGAACAAAAATTTTTTTTGGGGGGACATAAGAAAAAGGTTTATATGCTAAATCTCATCATTTTCCCTCAGTTGGTTACTGAGATATTGAATTTTATATTGAGGCAACAACAAAAAAACACACTATAGAAGGACTAAAAGGCTATGATAAAATCACTAATGCTGTGCTTATGGAAAGAATTGGACAGATTCCAGTGAATAAAGAAGTGAGGAACATATGCCAGCACTCTTTGGGACAACCTGTGAATAGTGTCATTGGACAGTTCACTCACTGGAACCGACATGGAGAATAGAACAGAGGGAAACCTAAAATCACACGGAGAAGATAATTTGAGACAAAGGGAGATAATATATGGAGGGAGCTGCAGGGGGTAGCAAAAGATAGGACAGCTACAATGTCAGTTAGTTGATGGCCTGAGCCTCACCAGGGGGGACGAAAATCAAGATTGGTGTATCAGCCATGTGCACATGTGGATTGGCACCATAGACAGCAGATCACATACTCCATGACTGCCCAAAATATTACATATCTAGACAGACCTTCTGGCCTAGAGAGACGACAGTGGATTATAAACTCTATGGACCACTATGTGAACTAAAACAGGACAGTTAAATTCACATAAGAAACAACGCTGCAGTTATAGACATATTTCAAGCACACGAAAGAAGAAGAGGGGGGGGGGGGGGGAGAAGAAGAAGAAGAAGAAGGAGGAGGAGGAGGGGGAGAAGAAGGAGGAGGGGGGGAGAAGAAGAAGGGGGAGAGAAAAAGAAGAAGGGGGGGAGAAGAAGAAGGGGGGGGAGAAAAGAAGAGGAGGGGGGAGAAGAAGAAGAAGGGGGGGGGGAGGAAAAGAAGGAGGAGGAGGTGGTGGTGGTGGAGGAGAAGAAGAAGACTGCCGGTCAAGAGTGTGATAGCCACCACTGGGTGGATTCTGTATGTTCAATGTACCTCAATTGCCTTGTAAAAGGACTTTTATGGTTACCATTTAACAGAAGCAATGTCATGGCACTCAGGACATCCCCAAAGTGGCACCGTCTCCTCCAGCAGATAAAGTATGTGGACTCTAACCACCCCCATCTCATCCTGCCACGACACACATCTGACATGCCCACACAATTGACTTGTACCGCTGGTTCCGTTAGCTACGGTAGTGTAGTGGCCAGATGCTTGCCTGCCTGCCCTGTGGTCATGGCTTTGATCCTCATTGTGGCAGATTACATTATTCTTGAATGAGCAGAGCTTCCATGTTAACCCAGCCTAAAATAGGAACCAGGAAATATCTTGGAAAGTAAAAGCTGCCAATGTTATACTGGTCCATAAAAATATGGGTCTAGCATCATATAACTATTGTGCCCTAAGGCCTTAAAAGTGCCCTTTACCTTTTATGTTTATGTATATAAAAGTAATCCTTTACCTTTTATTTTTACTAATATAAAAGTAATCCTTTACCTTTTATTTTTACTTATATAAAAGTAATCCTTTACCTTTTATTTTTAGTTATATAAAAGTAACATGTATAAATATTTAATAATATATATTTATATACATAAAAGGCAAAGGCTTACTTTTTATTTTTACTTATATAAAAATAACATCTATAAATATCTAATATCTATAAATATAAATAAGTGAGTGATAATTTATATTAAAATAACAGGGATTTATCATCTGAATTACATATAAGTGAATGATAATTTATATTAAAACATAAAATTTACAAATCTGAATTATATATAGGCAAGTGATATTTTCTATTAGTAACAGAATCATTTCAGATCTTAAATATGTATAAGGCTCGCGCGTTAGTAAAGCCGATAATGAACTGCGCTGAAAATATAATGAGCAACGTCAGACGTAGGCCCGTCGCCTACAAAAGTGACAGAAAGATTACTCAGAGCATTCTGGCCTATAAAGTGTGATGGCATTATCACATCATATTCCCATTGTATGAAACTGCTTTGTATATATTGCTATATATAGTATATATTGTATATATTTGCTTTTATATATATATATATATGTCATGTGGATTGGATGTGGATATATATATATATATATATGAGTGAGTGATAACTCCTATCAAATACATTGATTTAACATCTTAATTATAAATAACTGAGACATTATATTTAAACTCTTAAAAAATATATTGCTGTAAAATCTTATTTAAACCTGTAATTTATTCTGCCATTATTTCTTGTATACAAAAATCTGTTTTAAATGTTACCATGAACGAACTATTCTGCCCATATCTAAGTGATATGAAACATTTGGAGCCACAGTGGCTAGCACTCTAGCCTGGTGGTCATGTGTTCCAATCCCCACTGTTTATAACTGACCTGGGCTCTCAGGTTGATGCCGGCCTGAAATGGGCGCCAGGAAATGATCTAGGGAAAAAATGCTGTGTGCATGATATCGACAACAGCACCCATCAAGTACTGATTCTTTTATAAGGGCTATTACTCTATACCCTTTAACAAGGGTCTTTTGCAACGTTAAATACATAATATGAATGTGAAAACGCTGTTACATTTTAATAAGCACTTTGGTTATAAGATTATAAGAATCAACCTCAAGTAG
Source organism: Cepaea nemoralis (assembly GCA_014155875.1). Taxonomy (NCBI): domain Eukaryota; kingdom Metazoa; phylum Mollusca; class Gastropoda; order Stylommatophora; family Helicidae; genus Cepaea; species Cepaea nemoralis. The sequence continues at coordinate 6,040 of JACEFZ010027670.1, forward strand.
CAGCTTATTTGCAGAATGTCCTTGTCGTGGTGAGCTAAAACAATTCTCTATCTCTTGCTATTTCTTCCGCCTCATGTGCCTTTACGCTAAAGGTGTCTGCAATGTCGTGTGTCCATCTTCATGCTCGTCGACCCTTACCTCTTCTTCCAGAAACCATGCCTTCCATCACTGTCTCTCCAAGCCGCTGTGACGTTTAATATGGCCAAAGTAGTTTAGTTTCCGAGACATGAAACTATGATGTAATGGTTATAAGAGTATCCACACAAAATACCAACGTATAACTACATCTTGCACACAAAAGATGTAAACAGAAAGTATATTATTTATAAAGTACAGAATCACATCTTTATATGGGAAAACATTGGAAAAATGTATAAAACATTAAAGCTATAAAAGAATACAATACACGAAGACTACATTCAGTTAACATGCTGCTTGCTAGAGCATTTTACAAAGCTTGTGTCTTATTGGATAAGTACAAGATAGTTTTAACTCATTCAGTGTGTAAGATCTTCACTGATTAAGTGCCAGGGATTGATTAATTGCCTTAGGCTACTACCTGTATCTGCCATGGGTTTTTATACAGTAGTTTTTCCTTATGCTGTTATGTCATCTACTGCCTATAGTACCTTGCGGTGTAGGACAGGGGGGGAGGTCTTGAGCCTGAGAAATTAAGTCCGTCTGGCTAGTGCAGTCATCTTGAGCTATGCAGTCGCTGTGAACTGTGCAGTTTAGGGTTTTTCTTGTTGGCCCCGAGGATTCAAACTTTGGTCTCTTGATGGAGAACTTGACATTTTAGCCACTTGGCCAGACCCCCCCCCCCCCCCCCCCCCCCCCCCTTTCCTATACCGCAAGGTATTATTGGCTGTAGGTAACAGTTTTCCTTATGCAACCCAATATAATTTGTGATATAATACAACATATATACTACTTCCTATTTTCCACCATCCATTTTTGTTAGGTCCAAACCTACTTTTTGTTTAGTCTTTAATTTGTTAAACGACATTCTGTAAATAGTTCTGTAAATAATCTTTCAGTTCAGTGGTTAATATTCTCTAGAGCAGTGGTTCTCAACTGGTGGGGAATTCTCCCCCCCCCCCCCCCCCCCCCCCCCCCCCCCCCCTCACCAGGGGGGAATTTAGGGTTTCAGGAGGGAGAATATGAAGGACCATTTCAAGATCGCGTTAATACAAGAACCGATTACTTGATATTGTTTTTCCCTTCATACTTTACAGTTTATGGACATCTCTATCCTTCTAAAATTCATTTTATAAAGTAGTAGACCCACAAATCATGTTTTATGTGGATGTCTAGACTTGTTTTAGTATATGCTATTAAATTTACCTTCCATTTTAACTGTATACTGTGTAGGGTTAGAAGGGATTTTTAGATAGGAAATATGAAAGGGGGGAATGATGTTCTGCAAATTACGGTGAAGTGGGGGCACGGGCCAAATTTTTATAGGAAAGGGGGGGGGGGGGGGGGGGGGGGAATGACGTTATGAAAATAGGGTGAAGGGGGCACCGGCCAAAAAAAGGTTGAGGAAACCACTGCTTAGAGCAATAGTTTTAATTATGAGCTGCAAAGATGCCAGGGAATTTGTATTCCCAGGTCTTTCTGTCCTTGCGAACTAATGTGAAGTCCAGTATCAAGAACATATCGTATTACCAAAAGCGCTACAGTGTAAATATACATCTGTACTACATGACTGATTAACTAGAAGCAACTAGGACACATCCATATATACTCTGTCCCTCTTAGCAGATGATGGTGTTTATGGACGTTGATTGTTCTCAAAGCACAATGATTGAGAATGAACATATGTCATTCCTGTTTGTGACCACCCCTGCTGTTGCCACAAGCAATGCCAAATGACAAAAATCTTAGCCTTCGAAGTTATGATCAAAGGTTTTCAGTCAAATTAAACATTCTGGTACAAATTTTTCAGAACTTCAAGATTAACTATATCTAGACAATGAGAAATTACACAACTAATGAGTTAACAAAACCCTGATGTTTTAACGTCAGAACTTGGTCATTTAGACTTTCACAGGAGGGGGATAACCTTGGCCGTAATCATGAGTTTGGTCAGGCATTGGTTGTAGCCCATAACCATAAGGTGTCACATTAGGTCCTGGCTGTAGCATTGGTCGCTGATCTGACACAATCACTACACCCATAGTAGGCTGAGGGAGAGAACAAAGATTATACATTAACAATAACATCGGCTGCTGAAATGACACAAAAACTACATCTATAGACCTTAACCCTCTGAAAACAAAGTTCATTCTCTTATTCAGTACGGCACTATCCAGAGCCAGCATCTTTGCCCCATCCCTTGATTTGGTAAAATATGTCTAGTTCTTTATCTAAGCTACACATTTTTGATTCCGTCATTCCATTTCAGTCCTCCTATTCTGTGCAGGTACAAGTTATAGGATTTTCGTAGTTTATTGGTAATTGTTTAAGTCTTTATCCACATTTCTCATCCATACAGTAGTAGTGATTTCACATACTGTAGTACTGATTTCAAATGCAGTAGTAGTGAATTAACATACAGTAGTACTGATTTCATATACAGTAGTAGCGACTTCACATACAGTAGTAGTGATTTAACATACTGTAGTAGTGATTTAACATACTGTAGTACTGATTTCACATACAGTAGTAGTGATTTAACATACTGTAGTAGTGATTTCACATAGAGTAGTAGTGATTTAACATATTGTAGTACTGATTTAACATACAGTAGTAGTGATGTAACATATTGTAGTACTGATTTAACATACAGTAGTACTGATTTCACATACAGTAGTAGTGACTTAACATACAGTAGTAATGATTTCACATACTGTAGTAGTGATTTCACATACAGTAGTAGTAGTAGTAGGCCTCTTTCAGTCCTGAAGGACTAAGGAGTTGTGCCGCTGGGGAGGTACCTGGCAGCACCACTGATGACTGTATAGTCCAATGAGAGAGTGACAATCTCTGTCACAGTTTCTGCATCTGTAAGACGAGGCAGGTCCCGCAGTAAGTGACTGCGTTTTAAGCCGGTGCCGCCTATCCTCAGTTTGTTAGATCAGATTGCGCTCAAAGAGCACCAGTCCGTTTTGTACATCTCTTCTAGGAACATCCGTCGTTTTTAACTCTTTTTACGTGTCTGGATCTATGCCAAGAGTTTTCATATTTGTTTTCACACATCCCTATATCCATTTGGGGGCTTCCCGGTTTGGCCCCTTTTCCCGTGGCTAGTTCTCCGTATAGGAGATTTGGGAATACATTCATCTCCATTGAGATATGTGGCCCACCCACCGGGGGTGTCTCTGTTTAGGAGGGAGTGCACTGGGGTAATATCTGCTCTTTCAAGCCATGTTGTTTGTTATGTGGTCTTTTCCCGATATGCCCCGGGTATGTCTCAGGGGCATCCTCTATGGAAGGAAATTTAAATTTCTTTCCCGTCTTGAGTACAGGGTCCCGGATCAGAACCACAGAGTAGTGTCTAACAACACAAGCTTATATACTTGAACTTTTGTGCACTTGTTAGTCTTTTTCTCCAAACTCTTTAGTTAGCCTGGAAAAAGTTGTGGCTGCCCTTTTCCCAAGCGTCTGTCGATTTCACATCAGTAGTAGTGATTTACATACAGTAGTAGGATTATTCGTCTTCGGTAGAGATTTGTTGCAGCAGACGAGCATAATCTCCGGCGGGCCTATTCTCGAAAGTCGCGAGATCCGCACAATGGAAGGATGGGGATTTGCTTACAATAGACAAGCAATATCTCCTGCGGCGCTCTGGCGGGCCTATTCCGGGGTCGCGGGATCGTAAAGTCAGGTGGAGAGTCTGACGATAGTGCACGCTTTACAAGGTCCGGACACTTTTGACGAGAGATGTGCGCGCCCTTATGGTCCGGGCTCGTACGAGGGGCCCCTCACCTGTGGGGGTTGGGTGAACGCCTCTAAGCCGGGTCCTTGGGTGTCAGGGTCGGCCATAACTTGCCACCCCGCTCGTGGGGGTAGGTCGCGGTGGATTGACGCCTGCGCGCCAGCGTCGCAGCCCACCTTTTGCCAGACATATGGTTACCCATTCCTCTGGACAACACAAGGTTAGCAGAGAGAGAGGTCATGTCGTTTGGGGCGCCACATGTTCCCTGAAGCTCTGCCATACTTGTGATTAGAATAGGGCCCCACTTCCAACTCACATCCCTTTGGTCTGGTCAAGACTGCAAGGTGTCAACGACAGTAGTAGTAATTTAACATACAGTAGTAGTGATTTCACATACAGTAGTAGTGACTTCACATACTGTAGTAGTGATTTCACATACTGTAGTAGTGATTTCACATACAGTAGTAGTTTTTCAACGGGGAGTAGTGACTTCGCATACAGTAGTAGTGATTTCACATACTGTATTAATGATTTTACATACAGTAGTACTTATTTCACATACAGTAGTAGTGCTTTAACATACAGTAGTAGTGATTTCACATACAGTAGTACTTATTTCACATACAGTAATAGCGATTTCACATACAGTAATAGAGATTTCACATACAGTAGTAGTGACTTCACATACAGTAGTGATTTCACATACAGTAATAGGATTTCACATACAGTAATAGAGATTTCACATACAGTAGTTGTGATTTCACATACAGTAATAGAGATTTCACATACAGTAATAGAGATTTCACATACAGTAGTAGCGATTTCACATACAGTAGTAGCGATTTCACATACAGTAATAGTGATTTTACATACAGTAATAGTGATTTCACATACAGTAATAGCAATTTCACATACAGTAATAGTGATTTCACATACAGTAATAGAGATTTCACATACAGTAGTAGCGATTTCACATACAGTAATAGTGATTTTACATACATTAATAGTGATTTCACTAAAAGTAGTATGGTTTCAATACAGTATAGTGGTTTACATCTGTGTAGGGGTTTTTCAATACAGTGTAGTGGTTTTCACATACCAGTAGGTGGTTTCAATACAGTAGTAGTGGTTTCACATACAATAGTTCTGATTTCACAACAGTAGTACCGAGTTCACATACATTAGTTATGATTTCACATACAGTAGTAGTGATTTCACATACAGTAGTACCTATTTCACATACAGTAGTACCTATTCACATACAGTAGTACCTATTTCACATAAAGTAGTACCTATTTCACATACAGCAGTACTGATTTCACATACAGTAGTGATGATTTCACATAAAGTAGTACTGATTTTACAAAAAGTAGATTTAATTTACCCGGGGGTTTGTGGTAAGGGTTACGGGTGTTTTTGGAGCCCAAACCTGCATCGAAAAACAGTGCGGCCGATTTGGCAGCGGACCGCGTTGCGCTGGGTTTAAATGTGTTGGTAGGGGAGCTGATCATTCAGAAAGCAATGGCAAACTAGTGAACTTAAACTTGCCAAGACATCAACAACAGCAGTAACATGCTGGTGTTGACAACAACGTCTATTAAATAGGATATGAAAAAAAAAGCAATGATTTCACATACAGTAGTTGTGGTTCACATACAATAGTTGGGGTTCATATACAGTAGTTGTGGTTCACATACAGTAGTACCTATTTCACAATACAGAGTTAACAATTCTAAGTTTGATGCTAAACATAATTTCCTTTGCAAAGAATACCATGGACAGACAGAAAACCAATGAGCAAGTTCTATAAGAGGCAGAAGAAAACGTAAAATTATTAGAGAAATTATACAGACAGTAAAAATGTTTTTAGACATATTTGAGAAGAAATAAACTTGGTGACAACTTGCAAGATTGAGGGAAAAAGAACAAGGGGAAGGCAGAGAAATAAATACCCGGATGGCTTGGCCACATGGCACTGTCGAGACAAGAATACAGAGCTGATCCACGACTCTGGTGATCATATGAAATGGCAAAACATGACCGCTCATGATATTTTCCTTTGACTTCCACACGTTTTCTTTGTACAATGAAAGCCCCTCTAGCCTTTTGTATTTATATTGTAATATCTCTGCTTCCCCATCTTTGTCTAGAATACTGCCTCAATAAGTGTGAGATCCTACCTCTTGAAGTGATATTTCACCAAGGACAATCCCATTTGCCATACCCAGTCATCAGATATAAAACCACCACCATACCTACTCCATCTGGGAAAGAACTCATCATCATCATCTTCCACTATTGGCGTCAAGTGCCGTGGGAAGGAATAATTGGCGTTCCAGCAACTGATGGGTGACACTGGATAATGTCATTCCATGTGATTGTACAATGTCTTTAATAACGAAGACACAAACCATAGAATGTACGATTTATCGCCTGGCATATTTCGCTGCATCTCGTCAGGTACATACTGCAGTAAATCGTACATTCTATGGGTTTTTGTCTTGTTATTCAAATTCATGTTGGGAAAAAATTGTAGAATGTTTTAATGTGTATCCCTTTTTCTCGGGTGTTCTATTGCTCTCGTCGCAGATGATCTTTGATGTAGGGCCAGTGATGGTAGTTGATGGTTTTGCGTTCTAACAAGATGGCCAAACCATTTGATCTTCTGTCTTTCGATAAATGTGGCACAAGGTGTTGATCCCACTGTCTGTCTAATAATTTCTTACTCGGTCAGTTAAGTTGGCAGCTCTCCTCAGGCATCTCATCTCATAGGTGTTGATTATGTGAAAGTGTGATTTGGATAATGTCCAAGTCTGAAATTGGTAGCATAGGATTGGTGTGAATATGCTGTTTATTATCTGTCATTTAAAAAGTGAAAGAACTATTACCACAAAATTAGAAGAAGAAAGACCCCCCCCCCCCCCCCAATTTTTAAAAAAAATAATGACAAAGAAGGTAGCAGTGGCAAAGAAGGGGAAGAAGAAAAAGAAGAAGAACAGGTTTCTACATATGTTTCTAATAGCTAATAATACAAAACTTACCTTACTGCGACAGGCAAAATAGCAGGAAAAGATAAACTGAACTAATTCAGCCACCCAAGTCAGGATGACAAACAAGACAAGTGCAGTAATGAGAGCTATAAACTTCTCAAAGTAGGCACAAGTCTTGAATGGACTGTCCTCATACTCGCCTATGCGTGATCTGAAATGTGCAGAAGATAATAATTGAACAAAACTGAAGAATAGAATTTACCTTCTAACTCATTAACTTCTTCTTTCATCTTTTATCCCCTATTGGGGACAGTCAGTTTCAAATTATTCAAATGTTTCTTATTCTGCTTTCAGTTTCCATTGTTCAGCAGCCTAATAATGTTGAGCATAGTCCTTAACAGTTTAGTGGTTACAAACCATTTACCATGTATATTTAAACCACCTTGTTCTCTATTCTATAGAAGTTATGAAACCCCCTTGCACTTCCTAATATTGCCTGCAAGACATCAAAGATTTGGTAAGTTGTGTTCTCTGTGCTCATGGGTGAGACATCAGCCTTGCTCAAGATGAGAGACATTGGTGTCAAGCATAGAACTGTCAGACGTGAAGACTCTTCAAGATGGAGAAATTGGTGTCAAGCAGAGTGTCAAAGAGCTGCAAGTGACCTAATAGGGAAGATAGAAGTAGAACTATGGAAATAGACCTAAACAGGATCAGGAGAACATAGCTATTTAGGAAATAGGGACAGAAGGGACCGAAGCATGAGTGAGAACTATAAATAGTTCTCCGACTGGACACACTCGTGTCCAAACAGGGGACACTGTACCACGTGAGCTGGAGTTGCCCACAATAGAGTGGGGAAACTCGCATCACGAGAAGTGTCAACGAAACACCAGTAACTTTAAACAGTTGACCAGTTACTAATTGTGTGCTGGAACTCCGAGCACGCAAACTAGCTGATGCACGAAGAGTCAACTGCTCGTGGCTGGACACGCCACGAAGATTGTCAGACCGCGACTCGACAGCATAGAAGACAGATGGCAGTATTTCGCTGTGAATACTTTGTTGCTTACAAAGGACAATAGCAATAGTTGTGACTTAGACTTAGCTTCGATAGATATTACCATCTATATCACCTTTCACATAACATCATCACGATATACCATGATGTGTATTACCTATGTGGTTATCCGCTCGCAGAGCTACTGTACAACTAGCTAATAAAACTGTATTATATTAGTATTCTATTGTACGTTCTCATTTCATGTGGTACAAAAGAGGAATCCTTGTATGCCTGTCAAAGTTAAGTTGTTGACAGGCAGGATCCCATTTGGTGTCAGAAGGTGGGGCTTGAACCACCTTCAAGCACTTTTCAAGACCATTTTCCCACATAAAGTGTAAAAATTTCAACTAAAATGCTATTTGTTATCCCATCGATGTAAATTCGGAAACTTAAACTGTGATTTTCTGTAAACGTTAAATATGTATCTAAATCACCAGTTTAACGATTATTTGTGATACTACAGTCATTATGTCAACGTTCATTGAATTTACCCACGAACTTGTGCAAAGTCAAACATATTTTGTACAAGGGAAGTAAGTTAGAAGTCAAACTTACAGAAACTACGGCATGTCTTGATTATTCGGCCTTACTGTAAAGCCAACCAAAGTTGAGTTGGGGATGGAAGAAATTGATTTCCTAGGCCATACGATCACCAGAAAGATGAGAAAATTGTCACTAAAATTTTGAACTTAACCATGCCAACGACCAAGAAGCAGGTCAGAAGCTTGCTTGGTCTAGTGAATTACTACAATAAGTTCATACCCAATTTAGCTGAAATCACCAGCGTTTTTTCTAATGTTTTGAAAGCATCTGTGAAATTAAATGTACAAGATGCAGAGTTAATTTATGCATTATCAAAATTAAAACATATGTTCAGCGTTGTACCTATCTTGCGCTTGCCTAACCCCAACCTTACGTATTTTCTTCGTACAGACGCAAGTGCTATATCCATCGCTGGCGTTTTGGGACAGTTCTATGAGGGAATCTTTCACCCAATCATATATGTAAGCCACAAGATTACCCCTGCTGAATCGAGGTACTCAGTCTCTGAGTTAGAGGCTTTAAGCGTCATCTATTGTGTCCGGAAGCTTCATAGATTCTTAGCGGGTACCGAGTTTGTCATTGAAACTGACAATTCACCGCTGACAGTGATGCAGTTGGGAGTCCACCGTAATAACAGGATCTACAGATGGTCTTTGATCCTGCAAAATTATTCGTTCATGATAAAGCATATCAAGGGGAACATGAACTTTCTGGCAGACACACTTAGCCGACCTTCTCAGACTGATATACCAGAGGTATGAGAAGAGAGCGATCCGACATAACCAAAGTCAGGGACACTATAATTAACTAATGCCTTATGTGGTGAATACAAATACTGTAGTGAGCTTACCATCGTGAATCGCCTGAACTTATGTACTATTAACTGTGTCAGTGCTAGTGAAAATGAACAGACACATTATGAGATGTCTACGCCACCACCATATATGCAACCCATGAGTAGAACGATATTTCAACGTTACCCAGGATGAGAGCGAATATTTCAGACTTTGTCTAAATGAACTCTATTTTCAACGAGATTCAACAGAGAACGCTACTCCGACAACACACCTGGATGTAATTAGGTAATTTAGATATATATAAATTGTATGTGATATGTATAATATTATGTTTTTATAACAGGTGCATGTAACATCATATTTTCGTAGTTACAATAGAGTGTAGAACCATATAACCTTATTTATGTCACTTAATAATTAAATGTCATTAACATGTAGTTAGATGTGAACCTACACAAATGGCAAAATCGGTAGGATTTGGATTTGGTAGAAACTCATTTAGTTTAACCTTTACATCATACTTTTCAACTTAGGAAACATTACTTTAGTTATCATCATTTGAACACATTTTTCTTAGACAGTTAGTTAATTAGAACATTACTTAGAAATTAATCCCATCATTTAGAAATTTAAACCATTCTATGTATTAACACACAATAAGGTAACTAACACACTTTTCCCCATTTTCATCATTTAGTTAGATTAGTTCCCTTAGTTAACGTAGCTCAGTACACCAACTTAGAATAGTTTAGCTAGATCAATCAGTACCCACAGGATTGGTAGTGACCAATCCTCTTAAATATGTATATTTGTGTACAGAAATGACGAGTGTAAAACTAGAGCACACTCATTTGGCTTGAAAACCTGTTTAAATTCAGCCAACTATTTATTGTACATATATATATTGTTCATCCATTCTTTTTTCTACAACCATATTTTAATGACGGAACATGTATTTTAAAACCTGTGTAGAATGAAAGAGGAATAAAAGATGTATGAATGAGATGAGAGAATGAATGAAATACAGAGAAGTGAGACATGTTGCGGAAATTTTTTTCGGCGCACAATGCGAGTTGTTGTAATTCGTCTGTGTCAATGTGTTAAGACAATGTGTTGTTCTATTTTTATCTGTTTAGTTGCTATACTTAGATGATAGAGATAGGAAACATATTTTGAGCATCATAAACCGGAAGAGTAGTCATAAATCAGACTTACACACTCGTTTGTGACTACAATAAACCGCTTTACGGCGCTCAAAACAGTACTTACACGTAGATTATAGACACATTCACATATTGGTAAGTTAAATACATATTAGTGTTATAGAAACACGCAACCAACCAGGAAAACTAAGACATAAAGATGCATACACCATTAATTGCAAAGAGGAATAACTACTCTAAACAGGGGACACAACAAAATCTTGAAAACCTTAGTTAGTTAGTTAGTTAATTAGTCGCAGTTCCAACTTCACAGCAACGGGTCGTCCCCATTATGCTCCGTTCCTGTGCCAGTGAAAATCATACAAAACGCTCCCCACTGCCCAATGTGAAAAGTGGAAAAGACAGGAGTCTCGACAAACAACAGCCCGCACAGATACACTGTGCATAATGCCGCCGCCAGAATGTCAACACAATAGTCCCCCACAAAACACCCAGTTCATTTCTGATGGAATCTGCAGTCATTTTCCCATCTGGATGTTTCCTAGATGTTCACCCACACAGTCCACGAAATACAGTTCATCGTCAATGGTAGTGGCAGTCAACCAGAAGCCCAGCAGCCACACATTTCTGCATAAGGCAAAAACCGGTCAACTCTGGGACATAGCCATCTGCCATCGCTCCGAACATGCAGTCACATTCCAAAAATACCTCGGGCAGATTCAAAAGCATTTCACACGAAACTCACAGCTCACAGTGCCGCGCCACACACTCACTCAGTAGCAGGGCGACGGAACCATCAAGCCTCCTTATTCGCCTCTTACTTAAACCTTAGTTTAACACTGAAATACTTTTTTCACAAGCGGAAGCTAAAAAAGTGAACGTGAGCACATAAAGCATGTATACTAGTTAGAGTAATTATTATATGGGAGCATGAATATTATTCATGTATTGTACTCATAACAGGGGCAATTTTGTATGGGTTGTCAGTTATATTGACAATTTGAGGACAGGTCAAAAGACATTATTTCCGGATCACACAAACTCCCAAGAAATATAATGTTAGTATGAGCAGTCTCTAGCCAACTGTACTAGTGTGGTGTGCTAATCAATTATCCAAGTGAAGTAGTACAACAGTGTGACGAGGGAAAGGAGAGATCTTGTCCTATGCCTAGAACAGAGGTAGAAAACTCTTGCAGTCTTTGACAAAATTAGACAGCCCTAATTTTTGTTGAGATTACTACTTGTGTTACATCCACAACTTAAAAGTTTGTAACACAACACAGCGGGAGGGAGAGCCTGTCAAAGAGCTGCAAGTGACCTAATAGGGAAGATAGAAGTAGAACTATGGAAATAGACCTAGACAGGATCAGGAGAACATAGCTATTTAGGAAATAGGGACAGAAGGGACCGAAGCACGAGTGAGAACTATAAATAGTTCGACTGGACACACTCGTGTCCAAACAGGGGACACTGTACCACGTGAGCTGGAGTTGCCCACAATAGAGTGGGGAAACCCGCATGACGAGAAGTGTCAACGAAACACCAGTAACTTTAAACAGTTGACCAGTTACTAACTGCGTGCTGGAACTCCGAGCACGCAAACTAGCTGATGCACGAAGAGTCAACTGCTCGTGGCTGGACACGCCACAAAGATCATCAGACCGCGACTCGACAGCGCAGAAGACAGACGGCAGTATTCGCTGTGAATACTTTGTTGCTTACAAAGGACAATAGCAATAGTTGTGACTTAGACTTAGCTTCGATAGATATTACCATCGATATCATCTTTCACATAACATCATCACGATATACCATGATGTGTATTACCTATGTGGTTATCCGCTCGCAGAGCTACTGTACAACTAGCTAATAAAACTGTATTATATTAGTATTCTTTTGTACGTTCTCATTTCGTGTGGTACAAAAGAGGAATCCTTGTATGCCTGTCAAAGTTAAGTTGTTGACACAGAGAATTATCAGACGTAAAGGCTCATCAGGATGGAGACATTGGTATCAAGCTGGGAGATGCGAGACTTGAAGGCTTTTCAGGATGGAGACATTTATGTCAAGCAGAGAATTGTCAGACGTGAAGGCTTTTCAGGATGCAGACATTGGTGATAAGCAGGCAGATGCAAGACGTGAAGGCTTTTCAAGATGAGAGACATTGGTGTCAAGCAGAGAATTTTCAGATGTGGAGGATTTTCAAGAAGGAGACATTGGTGTCAAGCAGGGAGATGCGAGACTTGAAGGCTCTTCAGGATGGAGACATTGGTGTCAAGCAAAGAACTGTCAGACATGAAGGCCTTTCAGGATGGAGACATTGATGTCAAGCAGAGAATTGTCAGACGTGAAGGCTTTTCAGGGTGGAGACATTGGTGTCAAGCAGGGAGATGAAAGACTTGAAGGCTTTTCAGGATGAGAGACATTGGTGTCAAGCAGAGATCTGTCAGATCTGAAGGCTTTTCAGGATGGAGACATTGGTGTCAAGCAGGGAGATGCGAGACTTAAAAGGCTTTCCACGAGACACAACTGGTGAAAACTGGTGAACCAGCAACGAACTGATGTAATCAGCCGGGAAGAAGTCAGATGTGTTGGCCAATAGGTGCCAAACCGTAGAAATTTCTAGGAGAAATGAATATCTGTGGACATGTCCGGACTGCAATACCGATAGTCCATTTTGATAATGTGAGTTCTCTGTGCTTTTAAAGGTGGGGTCTGCTGACCGGCTATGACTGGATGAGGACAAGTTTGTATCCATGTACCGGTGGGTGAAACATCAGCCGCATGCAAAGAAGAACTTGCTAGGCCAATGCTTCACTTGCATTACCTCAGCCACAAGTCTAGAGTTTTACCTCAGCAGACTTTTAAGTAAAGACGTAAAGAATAGTAGCACCAAAGATCTCCTGTGCATGTCGTAAAAGATGATTCTTCTTCTTCGTTCATCCGGAGTTTTTTTTCGGATGTGATTGCGTTGTGCCTGTTTACAGCAAAGCTGCGTTCTTGCGCCGTTAGGCCGACACATCCGACTTCTGCGGGCATTTGTTGACCGGGTTAACCTTCCCGGGGGTTTCTTAGGACGTTTGACTCTCACTGTTGTGGTGTTATCCCCCATCCCAGCTGGTCCATATAGAACAGCCAAAGATCCTGGTCAGCCCTCAAGGGAAGGCAGGGGCAGACCATGGGCATTCCCCGCCATCCAAGGAGGCTTCCATAATTGCAGAGCCGATACATAGCGCTCTGGTACTGGGCTCACCCAAGGAATCGTCACGTCCTGCACATGGCTGCTTAGCCTCACTTCCGTATATTGGGCCTTCCGTTCACCATAGGCTGTTCTTCCGGAAACCAGAAGTATGCAGTCTGCAGATGACATCCACACAGTGAGCTTTCGATTCGGACTTTCCATGTAATGGATTTGCTATCCAAGCAATATTCCATTTCGTTCCACTAGGACACTTTTCCACCTTTTATGAAGTCGACACAGTGGGCTTTAGATACGGACTTTCCACGTAATGGATTTGCTATCCAAGCAATATTCCATTTCATGCCACTAGGACACTTTTCCACCTTTTATGAAGCCCACACAATGGGCTTTTGATTCGGACTTTCCACGTAATGGATTTGCTATCCAAGCAATATTCCATTTCGTGCCACTAGGACACTTTTCCACCTTTTATGAAGCCCACACAGCGAGCTTTCGATTTGGACTTTCCACATAATGGATTTGCTATCCAAGCAATATTCCATTTCATGCCTCTGGGTCTTCATGCACCTTTAAATGTCAACCTGTATGTAGTTAAAGTAAGCTGCGGTCAACTTGAGCTTGTTGATATCTCCATAGAGCTTGTCCTCAAATGAAGCAGGTGTGGGCCAAAATATCTTTCTCTGTTCTGCATACGTTGGGCAATCCTGCAGCAAATGTTTTGCTGTCATTTTTCCAGTTCTACAATTACATTCATCGGTATCTCCTATCTTTAGTTTATTGAACAAGTGGTATTTCAGCCTGTTATGTCCTGTGCGGAGTCTGAAGATTGCTACTTGTTCTCTTCGGTCGAGTTTGTAATATGCATCATCCTTCTGATGGCCTGGATGCTCAGATTCCCATTTGGTTCTATAAGTGCTTTTTATCAACCTCTTTGCCTCATTATAGGTTATGTCTATGTCAGGCTGTGGTAGTCGTCCGCCCTCTTTTGCCAGTCTGTCAGCCTCTTCGTTTCCAGGTATACTGCAATGTGATGGGATCCACTGTATTACAACTTTTTTGGATTTCTGGCATAGACCATGGAGTGCTGCTCTTAGGTCAGTTAGTTCTGTGCTGTTATTGCTCTTGAGTATTGAGACAGCTGACTTTGCATCTGTGAAGATAGCTATTTGCTTCTCTTTATTTTCCTCCATCAGGAGCATTTCTGCTGCAGTTTTCAAAGCCTCTACCTCCGCTTTGAAGTTACTTGAAAATTTTCCAGTTGCCATTGAATGTGTTTTTTTCACTCCATTTTTTAAATTTAGGAGAATTCCTCCTCCTCCATTCTCTATTGAATTTTTGGCTGATCCATCTGTATATGCATGGGTCCAATTCCTGCTTGGGAAATGTTCTTTTATGTAGTTTAGGGTTATTTCTCTTCTTTCGGTTTCATGCTGAGTGTTCTTTTTCTCAATACCAGGAATGTTTTCTATCATCTCAGGCAGTTGCTGCTGTCTCCAAGCTGGGAACTTGTGTGCATTGTGTATGGGCTTGACTGTTGATATGTTAAGTATAGGATCTGCCCTAATCCTTCGTTTTGCAGTTTCTACAAAGTTGCTACGCTTCAGTCTTCCCTTTCCAAAACCATTAAATCTGTTGTACATAGGGTTGTCTGTCAATCTTCTAAATTTTTCTGCTTGTTGCTGGGCTCTGCTATCTCTTCTATCCTGCATTGGTTGTAAACAAGTGATCTTTTCTAGTTCATTAATAGGCGTTGTCTTCAGGCTTCCAGTTATGATTCGCATTCCTTGGTTTTGGACTCTACTTATTTTGTTAAAGTTTGACTTAGCTGCTGTTGCCCAAGCTGCAATGCCATATTCCAGTACTGGCCTCACCCGTCCAGTATATAACTTCTTGAGAACTTTCTCATCTGCTCCCCACGTTGTACCAGCAAGCTTTTTCATGATTGCCATTCTCTGCCTTGCTCTTGTTCGATTTTTCTCAACCTGTGTCTTCCATGTCAGGCGACGATCAAAGGTGACTCCTAGATAGTTTGGATTTTCTTCATGGCGCAATATTTTTCCATTCAATACCAGCTTAGGTTGCTGAGTTTTATTTGAGAGGGAGAACACTGTGCATGTTGTTTTCTCCTCACTTATCTTCACTAGCCATGATTTTGACCAGTCCTCTAGCACTAATAAGGCTTGCTGTATTCTGCTGTTAGCTGTACTAATATATTCTTCAGATGTCCATATGGCTAGGTCATCTGCAAATGAGGATGTGTGTACTCTGGCTGGAAAATTTTCTGTGATGTCTTTTATATATGCTAGGAATAATGTTGGTGAAAGAACTCCTCCTTGGGGGACACCTTGCTCCAGCAGCATCATTTTGCTTGTTTGTCCTTGTACTTTTGTCCTGGCAGTTCTGTTCTCAAGGTAGTGGCTGATCCATTTATACATTTTTCCACAAACATGCATGTTTTGCAGTTTTACTTTCAGTCCTTCCTTCCATACTTTATCAAATGCTTTTTCTAAATCTATCCAGACTGCTAGTGTGTGCTTTTTCTCTTGGAAGGCATCCTCTATTTCCTGAGCTATATAGGTTATTTGATCTTCAGTGGATCTGTACTTTCTGAATCCTGCTTGGTGTGGTGTTAAGAGTTTGTTTTCTTCCAGATGCCATGTTAGCCTGCCATTGATAATGCGTTCCATTAATTTTCCTACACAGCTAAGTAGACTGATAGGTCGATAGCCATTTGGTTCTTCCAGATCTTTTCCTTTCTTTGGGACTGGTATTAGTATAGCTTCCTTCCATGCCTGTGGGACTATTCCTCTCTTCCAGCTGTTATTTAGGACTGCTAGTAGTTTCTTCTTTGCCTTGGTGCCTAGTCCTATTAGCATTTCATTTGTGATTCCATCCTTTCCTGGTGATTTCTTCTTTTTTAGGGTATTCATTGCCTGTTCCATTTCTTCCATTGTTAGATTTGCCATCATATATTCTGCTGCTGTCTCTTATTTCTATGATGTATCTGTTTGTCTTTGATTGCTTTCTTCTGTTCGGTTGTAATATCAATGTGGTTTGCATTTGCATAGTGTTCCATTAGTGCATTTGCAGCCTTTTTGCCTGTAAGCAAGGCATTTCCTTGTTTAATTGTTATTTGTTTGTTTCTAGGTCCTTCATTGTTCATGGCTTTCACTAGTTTCCATAATTGTTTCCATCCCTGTCAAAATTCAGGTTTTCTGTTTTTTCCCTCCAACAATCTCTTGTTGTTTGATTTACTGTTCTTTTATATTTTGCTGAGATGGCTTTGAGAGAGATGTTTGCTTCAATTGTTTGTTCTCTCTCTGCTGTCTTCCTGGCATCTTCAACTTTGTCCTCCAAACTTTGTAGTTCTTCAGTCCAGTATGGTTTGTAATTTTTCCTCGCTCCTCTTGGAATGGACTCAGTGGCTGCCTGTATTATCGCTCTGTTTAGACTTTCCACCATTTGCTTTATGTTGCCATATCGTGTATTTATGTTTTCACAATATTTGTCTGTTAGTATGGCAAATCTGTCCCAATCTGCTCGTTTGTAATTCCAGCGGGGCAAGGGCTTTGCTCCTGTGGAACATACTCCATATTCATTTCAAGCTTGATTGGTCTGTGGTCACTACCTGCTAATTGGTCCAGCACATGGCGATCGATTTTGTGGAGGATGTCTCCTGTGCAGAAAGCTAGGTCTGGAGTAGAAGTGGTAAGCCATCTTCTGGAGTAGAAGCTCGGTGTGTCATCCGCTTTGTTGAGTAAATGGAGATTTGAGTCTATTTCCAGTCCTCCAATTCATCTCCTCTTTTGTCAGTATCTGGGTATCCCCATCTTTCTGAACGGCTATTAAAGTCTCCGACAATAATGCAGTTTGTGTCAGTTATTTTCATGTTTGAGAGTGTAAGGTCCTTATCTGCTGGGCTATACAGATTGTAGATTCTTATTTTCACGTCCTTTATCATTATATCAACACCTATAATTTCCGTTTGGTTGTTAGAGATCACAGATACTTCGCTGCAAGGTATTGTATTTCGTGAAAGTATTAGAACTCCTCCTTTGTGTCCTTCGTGGTCGAAACGTGTGGCCTGATATCCTCTGACTGAGAATTTGTGATTGGCGTTGAGGTGTGTCTCTTGAATGCATGCCACATCTATTCTATCTTTATGAAGACGCTGTGTTAGGGAGTCTTTCTTCTTGTAAACTCCTTCGGCATTCCACTGTAGTATGTTGAGTGTCCGGGGTATTTGGTCAATAGCTCTTAACCTACTCCTCTGTGCCTTGACTCCACAGCACAGGGGAAGGTGACCACCAGTAGTCATGGGTGGACCCCCTCGAGGCAGGGGCCCGGCACTATCACCGCCTGATGGGACTTCACGGGATTAGCACCATATCGATTAATTTTGATTTGTGACATCATGAATTAAGTTACGTTGCACTGCTATGTCAAGCCTGTGGCTCAGTACATCCGATTTCGACAAGCATTTATTCGGGATGCTTTCCCTAGCCTTTGACTGTCCCCAGTCTACCTACAAGGCAGCAGGTTTCACGTTGCACTGCTTTGTCAAGCCTGTGGCTCAGTACATCCGATTTCGACAAGCATGTATTTGGGGTGCTTTCCCTAGCCTTTGACTGTCCCCAGTCTACCTACAAGGCAGCAGGTTTGTGTGTCTCTTCGTCTGGTCCCTCTCCCTTGACCTGTCCGACATGGGTGGCCCTACCAGTAGCTGTGCTACCGTCGGCATAGCTCTTGGGGTCATTGGGACGCACAAGCCCCTCTACCTCGTCACGGTGGACACACAGCAGAGGGGAAAAGATGATTCAAGAGGTTTGGTCTGTGACTAGCTATCTCAAAGAGGTTTGGTCTGTGACTAGCTATCTCAAAAAGAGGTTTGGTCTGTGACTAGCTATCTCAAAAAGAGGTTTGGTCTGTGACTAGCTATCTCAAAAAGGTTTGGTCTGTGACTAGCTATCTCAAAGAGGTTTGGTCTGTGACTAGCTATCTCAAAGAGGTTTGGTCTGTGACTAGCTATCTCAAAGAGGTTTGGTCTGTGACTAGCTATCTCAAAGAGGTTTGGTTTGTGACTAGCTATCTCAAAGAGGTTTGGTCAGTGACTAGCTATCTCAAAGAGGTTTGGTCTGTGACTAGCTATCTCAAAGAGGTTTGGTCAGTGACTAGCTATCTCAAAGAGGTTTGGTCTGTGACTAGCTATCTCAAAGAGGTTTGGTCTGTGACTAGCTATCTCAAAAAGAGGTTTGGTCTGTGACTAGCTATCTCAAAGAGGTTTGGTTTGTGACTAGCTATCTCAAAGAGGTTTGGTCTGTGACTAGCTATCTCAAAGAGGTTTGGTTTGTGACTAGCTATCTCAAAGAGGTTTGGTCTGTGACTAGCTATCTCAAAGAGGTTTGGTCTGTGACTAGCTATCTCAAAGAGGTTTGGTTTGTGACTAGCTATCTCAAAGAGGTTTGATCTGTGACTAGCTATCTCAAAGAGGTTTGGTCTGTGACTAGCTATCTCAAAGAGGTTTGGTTTGTGACTAGCTATCTCAAAGAGGTTTGGTTTGTGACTAGCTATCTCAAAGAGGTTTGGTCAGTGACTAGCTATCTCAAAGAGGTTTGGTCTGTGACTAGCTATCTCAAAGAGGTTTGGTCTGTGACTAGCTATCTCAAAGAGGTTTGGTCTGTAACTAGCTGTCTCACAGTGTAGATAAAAAATCAGCCAACATCCAGCCAACCATGAGCAGGCCTTCGCAGGACTTGGCATGCAGGCTTGTGGGCCTATAGCCCACTAGGAGTCTTAAGAACAACTGAAGACAAAAAGAAGACTATTAATGCAAAATGTTTGCCATTGTCAAGGGTCATGCTGGTGAGCTTGGCATACGACACCTAACCACAACCTCAAGTCTGAGAATGGAGGTGGAGGTGGTTACTGCAGATTTCCACTGGTTGGAGAACAAACTGTATACGCATGTTGTGATTGTAACTGATTCACAAAGAATGCCAGTCTACACCTTTACCAGCATGCTTTGTGTAGAATGGCATGCATCAATTCAGAGGTTGCGGGTTGTGAGCATTCACTGGATCTTTTCTCCAGGACACTGATGTGGTTGGAAATGAACAGGTGCAGGTGCTGCTTCATTAAGGGGTGATTTGATGCATGATAAGGCAGATGTGGTGAAGGCCCTCTGGGAGAGCGTGAATAATGAGGAAGAACAGATAGACTATCATGGTCTAGAGAGAAAGCAGCAGCAAGAAGTAGTCAGAAGATCTGGTTAACAGTCAGTCACCCAGAGGTAAAGCAAGACAAACACATAATCAGATAGCAACTTGCACCATTAGTATTGGATCTCTCCGCTGGCTGTTGAAAGTAAGGACTAAGCACTTGTGGGGATGCCCCGAGTACAATGATGTGGGGTCTTGACTCAACTCAACTCATCTCATGCTGGAAAAAACACAGAGCACCATGTAGTTGACTTTGTCTTCCCCTTCTGCATCCTATCTCCCAATAAAGCACAGGCCCACCAGCAATTGGAGCCCAGTTCTTTAAAGACTTGTTCATGAGTGGTTGGGTTCTGCAATTAAAGTTTTCTACAGGTTAAGGTAGCCAACCTTACACCAACCCTCCACTCTTTTCCTTTATGGGCCCCTGTAATGCAAAGTCACTCTAGTTGGCTTTGTTACAATCATTCCTTGTTTTGGATAAGACCTATAGCAACCTTTATGCCTCATTCCTCACTCAGTGAGAGTCATTTCTTCTTCTATCTTTGGATATTTCAATCATTTGCTTCTTGTTTCAAGTCAAGTCATACTTGTTGATTACTTAAATTAAGCACATCCTCTTGTTAAATACATTTTCACAACAAGTATATATTATCATGGTATCGATAAGAAAGGGGATTGCTGCCGCCAAGCTTTTACAGGAGTTTCTAGTTTTAATTTTGTTTCTTCTTCTTGTTTCGTTCACTTGATATTTGTCTATAACTGCAATGTTGTCTCTTGTATGAATTTATCTGTCTTTTTAAAATTCACTCAGGGGTCCACAGAGTTCCATCTTCTACTGTTTTTTCTCTAAGCCTGAAGGTTTGCCTAGATATGTCGTATTTTGGGCAGTCTTGGAGTATGTGATCTGTTGTCCACACGTGAACATGGCTGATTCGCCAGTCTTGACTTGTGTATACATGTGATTGCGCAATCTACTGTGTCCTGTTCTGAGGTGCAGAATAATTTGTTCTGATCTGTTCATAAAGTGGTAATCATCCTGAGCTGGTGTTGGTGGCTTTTTGATTGATCTGATCATTCTTTTCTCTTGGTGGTATGTAACAGGCACATCAGGCTGTTCTTCTATTGCTCCTTCCTTAGCTAATCAATCAGCTCTCTTGTTTCCAGGTACTCCACAGTGAGATGGTATCCACTGTATAGTGTGACCTTATGTTGGCTGCCTAGTTAAGAAAGTAGTGTCTGTACTGCTGGCAATTTCCCAAACTGGATTACTGATTACAAGTACTGATTTTGCTTGTCAATAGCACAACCGGCTGTGTACCATGGTTGGTATTCAGTAATTAACTTATTTCTTGTCTATTACCATCTCTCTGTTGATATTTCCATTTTCACTTTTCAGTCTCCTGAATTGCACAAGTGTTTAAGAATAGTACTAATTTGTGTTACAGCTAGTGCTCGACTTACAACCTATGCAACTTACGACCATTCGACTTTACGACCACAATCACTAGCCATATTAGATTTCAGATTTATTTCTGCCTCAATTATCAGTCGAACGGCGTTGTCTGCAATCATCGGCGGTTGTTAACTAAGGAAAGGGAGGCATGATGCTATGCTGCTAGCCGGCGTCATCAATTTCTAAGAAATAACACGGTCACACTCAATAACTCTAGGTCCATTGACTTCCCCAAGCGTGGCTAAGCGCTATGATAATGATATTCATGGATTTGACAGTGAACATGAACTTGAAACGATTCAGGAAAAAATAGTAAAACTCGCCAAAGACCTTTCATTGGAGTGTGAAATTGAAGATGTCGAAGAGTTGATAGACAAAGAATCCGGAGAACTTACAAATGAAGAGTTAATCAAACTGGAAGAAGAAAGAGTGGCGGAAGAAGAAAGAAGAGAAGCCAAGAAAGAAGAGGATGAGCCAGAAAGAAAGTTCACCATTAAGAGATAATTATAAGGTTTATCTTTACTGAATAAACTTCTTATACATTTCGAAGCAATGGACCCAAACATCGAACGATTTGAAAGGATTGAACGGATGGCACACGATGTGTTTCGTCCATATCGTGAAATTTATGATGAAAAAAAAGAAACATACAATTCAGACAAAGCTCACCATGTTTATGAAAAAACCAACTCCAGTTCCCCCAACTGCTGCCTTAGATGATGACATTAATGATCTGCAGCCAGCACCAGTGGCCAATAAAATGTTTCGTACATGTTTATATACTTTGATGTTAAAGAAAATTTGATGTGTTTTGTGATTGGGAAAATGTTTCCTATAGTATTTTCCACACCTGTATTTTGTATGTTTTGCAAATATTAAACCAGTTGTACATGTACAGTTAATGCAGTGTTTTTCATAAACCTGACGATGTAAAAATAAGAAACAAAATGGTGTAGAGATGATACAAATGGCACAAAACGAACATCGAAAATTATGATTTATAACAATAATAAAAGAAATTTATGATATAATTTAACTTAAATATTTTTATAACATCACTTCACATTACTGTACACATAGTGTATTCAACTTATGACCAAATCGTGTTACGACCGGTCTGTCGGAACCAATCGTGGTCGTAACTCAAGCACTAGCTGTATTTGTTGTTTACATACTTTTTATTATTTCATTCTTGTTGTCACATTTATAAAGATTTTGGCCAAAATTTTAACCTGAATCCCTGTGTGTGTTTCCATCTGTGACATTTTCAATGTCCCACCATACTACAATTTTAAGAACAGTCGAGAACTTTCCATTTCCAGGTGACAATAATGTTATAATATCTCCTGTGGGGTGTTGGTCTTGCAAACACTGGGGTATTATAAACAGAGAGACACCTAAACGGAATGTGCGGACGCACCTAAACATAACAGGTGATGTATGGATCTATGTATTAAGACCTTGAACGACTACAAGCAGCATATACGGGTCTGGCTAGCCTACACCGGTAAAGTATAACAGTCTCACAACTTTCTTATGAGGGTGGGTACATGTTTGTTGTTCATGTTTTTAACATACAGGTTGAGTGGCCTACATGATGGTGTGCCTAAACGGAGTACATCAACATCATGATTGTTTAAATCATCAGTGAATGTGGGAGAGATCTCACCTTCAAACTGCAGCAAAGAGTGAGAACTATTCATCCGCCATTGACCACTCTGAGATCAACTGTACCACCCAGAACATAAGCTGAGTATAAAACAACAAACCTCAACTCACCAGTCACCAACAAGGTTTACCCAGCAAAGAGACTAGCTAAAGAAACGTAGACGGTCAACTATTTTTGGTTAAGCAAAGAGACAATACCCGGCAGTGAATTCTTTTAGACAATTGACATTTTTTACATTCTGTGTCTAAGAATCAGTAGTGTTATTATGTTTATCTTGGGATGCCCATTGTTCATATCACCTCTAACATCCAATACAATCTTTTTAATTGTTACAAGAGGAAGTTAGTGGATTATTTGTCATAGTTATGTGTTTGTAATTGTGTTAAGTAACAAAGGGATAGTGCTACATCACTTAACAGATCAGGAGAGCTGTGTAGCAGGGATACTACTCGTCTTCAGCTTACAAAAGTGAGCATTCTCCTCTCTGAGGGCAGTGCCTTTCCTGTGCTATCTTGACCTTCTACTAGAAAACCTTACCTGATACCTTAGTGAAATCCTATCAGATGTGTCTGATCCAGTACTAGGGAGTCTTGCGAGCCATTTCTGGTTTTCAATTAGCACTCTGCAACAATGATTTGGGGATACCTATCTCCTGTCTCAATTTAACACACCACACCATCAGACCAGTGTCATATTCTGTCTTTATTCAAACTCCCATATATTATCATGAAATGGATACAGATTTCTGTACTCAATCAATTTTAATATTTCTAATGTATCAAACAGAAAAGATACCAACCTGCACATGCATTGGTCAACAGTATCAATGCAATTGTCCGTGACAGTCCCAGCAGATAAGATCAACATAACGAGGGTCAGGCCAGCAAGTATAACCACAAGGCCCATTATGAGAAGGGAAATCATTGTGAAAATGCAGGTAATCACATACTGAAACAGAAAAATATTGCATGAGAGCCGTGAAAGCAGATAAGTTACTACAATGGATTAAGGCATGCTGGTGCATGTTTATCATTATCATCAGTTATCAGTTATCAGTTATCAGTTATCAGTTGGGGTATCTTCGTTGCACTCCGGACATGTCCATAGGTGCTCAGATCCTCCCCCCAGCATATGCATCAGCGTCCGGTGGCTAATAGTGCCAGTTCTGTGTTGGTTGACGAGGCGCTTTGTTTTCCCGATGTACTTCTCGCGTCTGGCTGTGCCGATTCTTACTCCCAGGTCTTTCATCCTGGAAAGCGATGTGGAATCACTGGCGTCAAAATCCTCTGTTCTCGCCATATCTTTAAGGGCGTTAATGACATCGGCACGATCCATGGGCTGGCCATCTACAGGGGGTGCAGAGCCAGCCAATTTATCAGCTCGTTCATTTCCCTCGACTCCCGCATGTCCCGGGACGAAGATGAAGGTGACTTTGCGGACAACAGACTTCCGCAGCGACTCAGTCCACTGTCTACGTACAGATCCAGCTTCGACCTTCTGAATCATGCTCATTGAATCACTTAGTACACACACGTTGGTATAATGCTGTGATTCCAGCCATATGAAAGCCTGTGTAACTGCCATCACCTCCATCGTCATGCTGCTCGTGGTCATAGAGTGGGCACCACTGGATTCTTGAACGGTTCGGCCCGCTGAACGGGCTGTAAATGCCCACGCACTTCTCTGCTGCTTTACAACAGATCCATCTGTATAGATGAGCACTTCGGGGCTATCTGAGTGATCATAGATGAGCGCGTTAACCTCTGCATTGACAGCGGCAGGGTTCTGCTCTCTGCACCGTCTGTCGAGTGTGATAATGCAGGAGAAGGTACACTTAAAAGCTGGAGGCATCGGCACCCATTCCTTGCCGGGGTTGATATTGGTAAGACTGCAGACCTATCCGACGACATCTTCCGCCCGACCCATCCATGATTTGCCCCTCTTTAGCCTGTCACCCTTTTCTCTGAATACAGCGTCATGCAGAGGGTGCTGCTCATCTGCACTTATTTTTAAGTATGCACGAGCTCTCCAGATCTTGATCCTGTGTTCCATTGTCGGGAAGTCAAGGAGGTATCTCATTGCTACACAGCTGGTGTCTCTCGTGCAGCCCAAAATGATGCGCATGGCTTCGTTTTGTACCTTTTCAAGTCTTCCAATCTGTGTAGGGCTGACAGTGAGGATGGCCAGGGCATACTCGATGCGTGAAAGCACAAGTCCTTGGAACAGAAGTAATAGCAGTCTTTGCTCGATATTGGCAGTCGCCATGACTCTCATTGCTGCCAAACCTTTTCGAGCCTTCGTTATGACATAGTCGACATGATCTTTGAAGGACAGGCTACGATCAAGCCTCACGCCAAGATATGTCATTGACTGGGTTCTACTCAGAATGCTCCCATCCATTCTTACTGCCGGCAGGTCTGTTTTCACAATATGGTTGTTTAGTGAGAACCATGTAACCGTTGCCTTTGCAGGGTTGACAAGGGCATCGGCATCAGCACACCATGAGGAAATTCGATCTAGTTCGCCCTGCATATAGTTGGCAACCGCCTGTCTATCTCGACCCTGTCGATACACGAGGATGTCGTCAACGAATGATAGAGTCCTACCCCTCCCATCCAACTGTTGTTCAGTGATCGGCACCGTATACACGTTGAATAGTACTGGTGACAGTGGTGAACCCTGCTGGCAATCCTGGACATATCGTTATCGGCTCAGAAGACCAACTCCCGCATCTTAGCACCACCTTCCTTTGGAGTAGAACTGCAGCTATCCATCGTACAAGGTGAGGGTGCACTTTCAGTCTGAGGAGGGTTTGCATCAAGTGCTCGAAAGATACTCTGTTATATGCGTCCTCTAAGTCTATGGCGGCCGCACATGTCTCTTCTCTGACCTGAAATCCTTCGTAAACATCTTGAGCAAAGACCGCCACATTCAGCCATGACTCTTTGTTGCGTCTGTATCCTCCAAGTGTGGGCGGGAAGCAGCCGAGCTGTTCCAAGTCCCAAGCAAGTCTGTGTGCTACAATTTTCTCCAGTAGCTTGCCAACAGTATTCTGCATCGTAATGATTCTGTAGCCGCTTATCTTGGAGTGGTCTTTGTTCGGTTTTGGCAGCGGCAGCAAGTAGCTGTGTAGCCATTCTTCTTTGACCTGACCCCTCTGGATACTGGTGTTGAATTCTCTGGCCAGTTCTTCCATGTCATCATCTGATATCACCATTAGGTCACCATATCGGATGCCGTCTGGGCCTGGGGCGGTGTTAGGTGATTTCCTAGAGCATGTTGTGTTGTTTCATCAAGCTTGTGGCTTACTACATCTGATTTCAACAGACCGTCAGCATCCTCTACACTTGGGATTTAATCATCATCATTTTTCCGTTTTGCCGTAAAGCATCGTGGGGAGAAATAATATGTGCTCCAGTGCCCGATGGGTGGCATTGGATAGTGTCATTCCGTGTGATTGTACAATGTCTTTGATGTTGTTCATTTTCTTCTCGGGCATCCTCTTGCTTTCATAGCAGATGTTCTTTGATGTAGGGCCAGTGCTGGTATTTGATGGTGTTGCATTCTAATGAGATGGTCAAATCATCTTCTTCTTCTTCTTCTGCGTTCATCCGGAGTTTTTTTCCAGACGTGATTGCGTTGTGCCTGTTTACAGCAGAGCTGCGTTCTTGCGCCATTAGGCCAACACATCCGACTTCTGTGGGCATTTGTTGACCGGGTTAACCTTCCCGGAGGCCAAATCATCTGATCTTCTGCCTTTCAAAATATATGATTCAGGTGTTGATCTCACTGTCTGTCTGACAACATCATTTCTTATTCGATCTCAGATTGTTAAGTTGGCAGCTCTCCTCAAACATCTAATCTTACAGGTGCTGATTTTGCATAAGTATGATTTGGATAATGTCCAAGTTTGACATTGGTAGCATAGGGTTGGTGTGAATATCCTATTTATAATCTGTCATTTTGTGGACAGAAATATTTGAATGTTTCAGTATTGTCACAAAGTTATGGACATAAAGAAGTGGCTGTGGTCGTGTCTAGAGAATGTCAGTGTGAATGTTGTGTAGAACAACTGTTCAACAACGACGAATCAATATAGGACACTATCCTGTTTGTAAGGTGTGGAATGCGCCTGGCCCTGCAGCCAGCAGGGTTAGGATCAGCTAGCCTCTCCCAGGAGAGGTGAAGAGCGAAAATTAGTAGCCTGCCGATGACCCGCAGACTACACAAGTCAAACCCCCACCTCCACGTGGTGCAGACTGGGCAACCATGACCGCGAGGTCATGGGCTAACAGGGCTATGGCTCGCCATAGGGGATGGACTCCCTGTGGTCAGATTAGTGTCCTAAACCTGTGACTGGCCTAGAAAGCCGGCAGGGGATCTTCATACTGCTCGTAGAAAAACTAAGAAGTAACAACAGAAATGAGGTTCCTGAGAGAATACTCAACGTATCAGAAGAGATAAGATCAGAAATGAAGAAATCAGGACTAAAGTGGGGATTAAATCAGGCGCTAGATTTTATTAGAAAGCAGCAGTCAAATGGTTTGGCCATGCAAGTAGGTTACCAGTCAAACAGCATGCCACAACAAGCAATGATGTACAGACCAGATGGAACAGAGGAAGAGGCCGACCATGTAAACGTTGGACGGAGGGAATAGCAGAATCCATGGGAATGTCGATATACGAAGCCCATAACCGGGCACTCTCACGAAGTTTATACTTCACCTCGACACCACAAGGTACAAGAGGAACATGATGAGATGAGATCCTGCACACACAATTTTATTAATGACATACAGAATGAAACATATGACACCACTCCTGTAAGTAATCTCAGTACAGGTACATCAACAACAACGATCGGTCTGGTGTTATGACTTAGTTGCCTCGGACTACATCCTGTGTCCAAACTGCCTGACTGCCTGCTGAGATTTCTTCCTCAGCCGCACTCCGAACACTCGCTAGTATCCTGAACTAGCCAAACACTATTGCTGCTGACAGCCGGCTAAGTACCCAATATTTAGCCCCAGAATTCAACTCACTAAAAGCCACAAGGTGGAGTTATCCCTAACTCCGCCACAAATAAACTTCGAATCTCACTATCTTGGCTGGTGTCCCTCACTCAGCCCAAAATCCACTGCCCCCAATTTTCCCAGACTTCTCTCTTTATCCCCTCTTCCCGGACCTCCCAAGAAACATCATTTAACCTCTTTAACCCCAATCTAAATTCCTCCAACATAATGTTTCTGAGTTTCCCTTTATCTGTTAGTCTGCTATCATGTATTTCTTTGTGCCTTCGTGACTCAGCCTAATGTCTCCGTGATATATCCTCCATTGTGTTTAGGGCCCACCTTTGTATTGGAATTCCTACCTCCACCTTTCTGACCTAACATCTGCATATTCTTTTCTGACCCAGTTACCCTTGATAGTATTACAAAATTCTTGGCTAGTACATTCACCCCAATTCTGCGTAAACACACACACGTTAAAAGTATGTATGATAATTGATATATAAGCGCACTCGCCTTTTGACATCTGATTTTGATTTCTCCATCAATTCTGCCATCCCATAAATCCCAAAATCCGGTCAAGACTGGGATTCTCCTAAAAAATGTACCAACAGTGAGTGGCATGAGGTCTGTCAGGGGTCATCAGGATTGTTCTTAGCTCTGATGATCTGAGATCTATCTTCTGGAGGTCAAAGTCCTCTGACCAGTTCTAAGCTCTCCCGGTTTGTTTTTTTTCATGTTTTTCTAGAGGGGCTCAGTGGATGTTTTTGTATTACCCATACCATAAAGCCCTTTTATTTCCCCCTCCTCATTCTGAAGCCACTGACTGATCACACATTGAACTACAAAACACTGCACAGTACACAAATTGTGTCTTTTTTATAAATTTTTCGTTCACTTATTTCAGTAAGAAAGCATTCACGTCAATTCAACTTTTGTGAGTCTTTACAAATCTTGTGTTCATTTTGATTTTTTCCGTGCACCATGATTTAATGAGCCCCACTTTTTTTAGGGTTTAAAAAAAAAAAAATCAAGGTTTTTAAAAAAAACCCGAAAAAACAACAAACCTCAACTCACCAGTCACCAACAAGGTTTACCAGCAAAGAGACTAGCTAAAGAAACGTAGGACGGTCAACTATTTTTGGGTTAAGCAAAGAGACAATACCCGGCAGTGAATTCTTTTAGACAATTGACATTTTTTACATTCTGTGTCTAAGAATCAGTAGTGTTATTATGTTTTTCTTGGGATGCCATTGTTCATATCACCTCTAACATCCAATACAATCTTTTAATTGTTACAAAGAGGAAGTTAGTGGATTATTTGTCATAGTTATGTGTTTGTAATGTGTGTTAAGTAACAAAGGGATAGTGCTACATCACTTAACAGATCAGGAGAGCTGTAGTAGCAGGATACTACTCGTCTTCAGCTTACAAAAGTGAGCATTCTCCTCTCTGAGGGCAGTGCCTTTCCTGTGCTATCTTGACCTTCTACTAGAAAAACCTTACCTGATACCTTAGTGAAATCCTATCAGATGGGTCTGATCAGTACTAGGGAGTCTTGCGAGCCATTTCTGGTTTTCAATTAGCACTCTGCAACAATGATTTGGGGATACCTATTCTCTGTCTCAATTTAACACCACCACCCACATCAGACCAGTGTCATATTCTGTCTTTATTCAAACTCCCATATATTATCATGAAATGGATACAGATTTCTGTACTCAATCATTTTAATATTTCTAATGTATCAAACAGAAAAGATACCAACCTGCACTTGCATTGGTCACCAGTATCAATGCAATTGTCCGTGACAGTCCCAGCAGATAAGATCAACATAACGAGGGTCAGGCCAGCAAGTATAACCACAAGGCCCATTATGAGAAGGGAAATCATTGTGAAAATGCAGGTAATCACATACTGAACAGAAAAATATTGCATGAGAGCCGTGAAAGCAGATAAGTTACTACAATGGATTAAGGCATGCTGGTGCATGTTTATCATTATCATCATTGTAGAGCATGTTGTGTTGTTTCATCAAGCTTGTGGCTTACTACATCTGATTTCAACAGACCGTCAGCATCCTCTACACTTGGGATTTAATCATCATCATTTTTCCGTTTTGCCGTAAAGCATCGTGGGGAGAAATAATATGTGCTCCAGTGCCCGATGGGTGGCATTGGATAGTGTCATTCCGTGTGATTATACAATGTCTTTGATGTTGTTCATTTTCTTCTCGGGCATCCTCTTGCTTTCATAGCAGATGTTCTTTGATGTATGGCCAGTGCTGGTATTTGATGGTGTTGCATTCTAATGAGATGGTCAAATCATCTTCTTCTTCTTCTGCGTTCATCCGGAGTTTTTTTTCCAGACGTGATTGCGTTGTGCCTGTTTACAGCAGAGCTGCGTTCTTGCGCCATTAGGCCAACACATCCGACTTCTGTGGGCATTTGTTGACCGGGTTAACCTTCCCGGAGGCCAAATCATCTGATCTTCTGCCTTTCAAAATATATGATTCAGGTGTTGATCTCACTGTCTGTCTGACAACATCATTTCTTATTTGATCTCAGATTGTTAAGTGGCAGGCTCTCCTCAAACATCTAATCTTACAGGTGTTGATTTTGCAATAAGTATGATTTGGATAATGTCCAGTTTTGACATGGGTAGCATAGGGTTGGTGTGAATATCCTATTTATAACTCTGTCATTTTGTGGACAGAAATATTTTGAATGTTTCAGTATTGTCACAAAGTTATGGACATAAAGAAGTGGCTGTGGTCGTGTCTGAGAATGTCAGTGTGAATGTTGTGTAGAACAACTGTTCAACAACGACGAATCAATATAGGACACTATCCTGTTTGTAAGGTGTGGAACTGCGCCTGGCCCTGCAGCAGCAGGGTTAGGATCAGCTAGCCTCTCCCAAGAGAGGTGAAGAGCGAAAATTAGTAGCCTGCCGATATGAACCCGCAGACTACACAAGTCAACCCCCACCTCCACGTGGTGCAGGACTGGGCAACCATGACCGCGGAGGTCATGGGCTAACAGGGGCCTATGGCTCGCCATAGGGGATGGACTCCCTGTGGTCAGATTAGTGTCCTAAACCTGTGACTGGCCTAGAAAGCGGCAGGGGACTCTTCATACTGCTCGTAGAAAAACTAAGAAGTAACAACAGAAATGAGGTTCCTGAGAAGAATACTCAACGTATCAAGAAGAGATAAGATCAGAAATGAAGAAATCAGGACTAAAGTGGGGGTTAAATCAGCGCTAGATTTTATTAGAAGCCGCATAGTCAAATGGTTTGGCCATGCAAGTAGGTTTACCAGTCAACAGGCATGCACAACAAGCAATGATGTACAGACCCAGATGGAAACAGAGGAAGAGGCCGACCATGTAAACGTTGGACAGAGGGAATAGCAGAATCCATGGGAATGTCGATATACGAAGCCCATAACCGGGCACTCTCACGAAGTTTATACTTCACCTCGACACCGCAAGGTACAAGAGGAACATGATGAGATGAGATCCTGCACACACAATTTTATTAATGACACAGATACAGAATGAAACATATGACACCACTCCCGTAAGTAATCTCAGTACAGGTACATCAACAACAACGATCGGTCTGGTGTTATGACTTAGTTGCCTCGGACTACATCCTGTGTCCAAACTGCCTGACTGCCTGACTGCCTGTCTGAGATTTCTTCCTCAGCCCGCACTCCGAACAACTCGCTAGTATCCTGAACATAGCCCAAACACTATTGCTGCTGACAGCCTGGCTAAGTCTCCAATACTTAGCCCCAGAATTCAACTCACTAAAAGCCACAAGGTGGAGTTATCCCTAACTCCGCCACAAATAAACTTCGAATCTCACTATCTTGGCTGGTGTCCCTCACTCAGCCCAAAATCCACTGCCCTCAATTTTCCCAGACTTCTCTCTTTATCCCCTCTTCCCGGTCAAAGGCATTTTTTTCAGGTTTGCCTTCCTCTAGCCTTTGATTGTCCCCAGTCTACCTACAAGGCAGCAGGGGTTTTATGTCTACTTTGTCTGGTTCCGATCATCGACCTCTCTTACATCGACCTGTCATCTGAAATATTTCCTAGGCTCATAACCAAATTATGTTTATGCTTAGTTTAGTTAATTTCCCGGGAAGGTTACCCGGTCAACAAGATGCCCGCAGAAGTAGGATGGTCGGACCAACGGCGCAAGAACGCAGCTTTGCGTAAACAGAACAATGCAATCACGATACAGAAAAAAACTCCACATGAACGCAGGAAGAAGAAGAAGTTTATTAATTTCTAAATGTTCCTAGGCTGATTAAACTAATTTATCTGAGGTTTCTAGTTTATCTGAATAAATTTAACAGGCTGATAATAAATTATTCTTTATCTTAGTTAGTTAGTTAGTTAGTCGACAGATCATCATCGTTGCACATCGGACCATTCAGTCCATAAGTGCTCTGGATCCCCTCCTCAGCAAATCCCGCAGCGTGTAGCGGCTAACGACGCCAGTTCTGTGTTGGTTATCAATCTTCTTTGGCTTCCTGCGTAGTGTTCTTGTTTGGCCACCCCTCTTTTAATTTGCTGCTCTCGCAGTCTGGCCATTGTTGTAGATTCACAGTCATCACTTGGTTCTTGCAAAAGTCTCACTTCTCGTAGAGCATTCAGAATGTCAAGCCTGGTCCATGGCACGTCCGCCTCCACAGTAGCCTCACCTGCGAGCTTGTCCAGCCCGCTCATTTCCTTGTACCTCCCTCATGTCTTGTATTTTTATCTTAGTTTAGTTCATTTGCACAAAGGGGACCCACATCTCCTCCCCTAATGAACCAAGATTCGGGTCATAAATGGCAACAAAACAAATAAGAGTTGTAAAATATAGAGGAATCTTCTGAGAAAAAACATTAACAGAAACACAAAACAGAAAGAAAATGTAAATGCAAACAAGCACACACTGTACCATGCATTGTTTGAAGAATGCAGCAATAAGTCCAAAAACTACCTGGGATGATGACTGGAATACTACAAAACAGCAACGTTCATTCATGTAAAAGATAAATAACCGTTTTCTTGATATGAAATGTGAATGTTATGATATCATGAGAATTACAATTCAATTACTGTGATGAATTATGTGTGCTTTATATTTCAGCTTGCCGGTCGTCCCTGGCTAGGTGTTAAAGACTTTCTCCCATAATCTGATATTCACGTAGGGTAATGCAGCTGCGCGAGATTTCGGTAGCGGATCGCGGGGCGTTGGTACTTATGGGGTATGTGAGCTGGTCGCTCAGAAAGCAATGGCAGTCTACTGAGCGTAATCTTGCCAAGAAATCAATAACATGGTAAAATGTTGACAGCGATGTCCTGTAATAGATATGCAGAAAGAAAAAAAAAAATATTTCAGCTTGAAGGATGTATCTAATTACTTTATGTGTGTGGTTTCTCAGTATGTACCTGACAAGATGCAGTGAAATATTCCAGGCAATAAATCGTGCAGTCTATTGTTTGGTGGTCTCGTTATTCAAATTTCACCACTGGAAAACATTTATCTCCAGTGGACAATTCATGCTAGCCCTTCATAGACTTTGTCATGAAGGTTGGATTGCGCAGTAGTATGTGCAGGATAAGGCAGTCAGTCACCAAATCTCCTTAGTCATCTTATGACATGCATGGTATGATACAGAGGAACTATTCTTGTTTCCCTAATGGGACCCAGTATAGACATAGTACATGGAGTGAAGTGGACAAAATGTCTGCTTCGTGGGCCCCAGTACAGTACATAGTACATGGAGTGATGGTGAAAAAAGGTTAGAGCTTCGTGGGCTATTAGCATTACAGTTGTCACCAGTCTATATTTGACTATGGTGTAAATGTCACAGTCATATATCTGCTCATGTGCTGAGCCCAATATGTATGTGCCAAGGAATACAATGAAACAAGTCTTCAAGAAAGCAAATGAAGATCGTAAACTGATAGAGATCATTAGACATAGACAGTCAACATTTTTTGGGCATGTTATGAGAAGAAAGGCCTTGGAGAACTTGTGACAACTGGCAAGTTTGAGGGGAAAGAACAGCGGGAACACAGAGAAGTAAATACCTGGATGGCTTTAGCCACATGGCATGGTCGAGACAGGAACATGGAGCTGATTCACGACTCTGGTGATCGAGTGAGATGGCAGAACATGACCGCCCACGCTTATTGGCATGGCACATGATGGAAGGAGGAGAAGAAATAACAAATGTGTACATCAGTGCAGCTTACAGCAAACATTTGCTGTCAGGGCTGGTTGTTTGTTTTGAAATGGACCAGATAACGGACCACATTTTTCTGGGGCATCATCATTATCTAGCATCAAGTGAGCTGAGTTGTACTATTTCATCAAACTGTGGCTCGGTACAATCTACTTCAATAAGTATTTTGTCAAGTTTGATTTCCCTAGTCTTTGATTCATGCCATTTTACCTACAATACAGCAGGTTTGTGTATTTCTTTGTCTGGTCTCTATCCCTGGGCATGACCAACATGGGAGACCCTATCAGTAGCTGCGCTACCGTCAGCATAGCTCTAGGAGGTTACTGCAACATGTAAGTACCCTCTACCCCTTCAAGGTCGCTACACAACTGGGATAAAGATGTAATGTAAAATGCGTTCATAAAAAGACATAGAAGGCCTATTTGGTTCAGACTGCAGAGAACAGCAAGTTAAAAGAGGTGTTGGCTAAACAAGAATGCGGGAAGCCAAAGAAGATTAAAAACCAACACAGGACTGGGTTGTTAAGCTGCTACACACTGGGATTACTGCAGGAGGGGATCTGAGCACTTTTTGACTGAATGGCACAATGTGCAATGAGGATGATCTGTCGACTACCTAACTAACATAAAAGCCTAACAATTCACACGCATATAGCAGTATCCAAGATTGCTTTTAACAGATTCATTGCCAAACAAAAAGTAGATTTGGAACAAACAAATGTGGATGGAGGAAAATGGGAAGTTGTTGTGCATCACAGTTGTGACTTTAAAATTGTTAATATGGTAGCAGACATGTTTTATTATAACTAGGCACAACGTTTTTCAGTTGCCGAACTTTACCGGAGATTTGTTTGCGGTTACTTACGTTTTCTTGTTGTTGTGTCTCCAATTTAATGAGGTTTAGAATATTCATTATGTTAAATTTCCCGATTATTTAAAGATCGCGTTAAAAAGGGGACCGATTACTTTGTATAGTTTCTCCTACCTCAGTTTACGTTGTGAACATCTTGTGTTTCTGAAATTTATTTCCCACACAAAAATACAGAGTGACTTTTTCAGACTTAAGTAGACCCGCAAATCACGTTTTATGTAGATATCTGTGTATTTTCTTGGATGAATTATTAGATCTATCGTCCATTTTTACGAAAATAGTGTAATTTTCTACTATTAAAGTTGGAGGGCATATACCAAACTAAAATGATGACGATCGCATGCTGTGATGTGATATTTCAATAGCAGGAAATAGTAGCCGCTTCCTTGTCATACTTCAGTGATGACTATTTAATATTGTTATGGAATATTCACAACAATATGAATGCCAATTAATGCAGTTTGCATTTTACATCCATTTTAGTAATTAAATGTAATTTTTCATCACTCTACACGCTATATATATATATATATATATATATATATATATATATATATATATATATATATATATATATATATATATATATATAACTAGCTGACGCGGCCGGCTTCGCCAGTCCCTGGTGGGAAGCATCTCATTTAATTCATATAAGTAGTCATATAAGTTCTCGTTCCCGTTACCGACTATCTGTCTGTCTGTCTGTCTGACCCGGCCCGGCATCGCCCAGCTCCTGGTGTGGAGCATCTCATTTAATTCATATAAGTAGTCATATAAGCTCCCGTTCCCGTTCCCGACTATCTATCTGTCTGTCTGTCTATCTGTCTGATCCGACCCGGCTTCATCCAGCCCCTGATGGGGAGCATCTCATTTAATTCATATAAGTAGTCATATAAGTTCCCGTTCCCAACTGTCTGTCCCTCCCTCTCTGTCTGTCTGTCTGCCTGTCTGTCTAATCATTTACTGGTTGCAGTTAGAACAACCTTAGATAAACGAAGACCAACTTACAAAAAGCATTAGAAAGAGCACTTGAAAGATCCTTACATCTTCCCCAACAATTAACTTGGGTAAATGGAGCGGCGGCAGCAGCAGCAGATGAAGAAGAAAAAGGAGAAGTAGGAGCTGGGAGGAGGAAGAGGGAGGTGGAGGAGGGAGGAGGAGGAGGAGGGAGGAAGAGATAGGCGGAGAGAGGAGGAGGGAAGAGGAGGGAGGAGGAAGGAGGAGGAGGAGTAGGGAGGAAAAGGAGGGAGGAGAAGGGATTTGGAGGAGGAGAGAGGAGGAGGAGGGAGGAGGAGGAGGTAGGAGGAGGGAGGAGGAAGGAAGAGGAAGGAGGAGGAAGGAGGAGGGAGGATGAGGG